>CM029018.1:15897310-15906347 GCA_016801055.1 Panax notoginseng
AAAAACGAGAAGATTACTATCATATTCTTCCCAATGGTGAGTCTTCTCTTGACATATCATTATCTCTACTGTCTCTAATTGAGAATTATACTTTAAACAAACACCAAGATTATATAGGTAGTGCTCGTATATATACTCAGCAAGTGGATGAGCACATCCCTGTCTTATGATGACACGAGGTTGTATGTCGTTAGACATCTTGTATGATAGTGGCAAACCACCCTTCCAACGTTGGGTACACCTTACCCTATTGGATTCACCAAATATAACTACTAAATGAACTTTTCTATACTGCTTCGGGAGAACATCCACAACTAGAGGCCATTGTTCTATTTCCCCGTTACCCTCACTCGACCCAGCTACACTCTTATTACCTGAAAGGAATTGTGAAGCAAAAGGGTGAGCACAACTAGCCCAGTAAAGAATATCATGACTAAAGATAATTAAATTATCAGTAGCCTTCATCAATAATAAATCAGAGATTTAGAACATATGGTAAATGATAAAAATTTCAACCATAGTTGCAGCGGAACGAGCAATCCATTAGAAGAGTCAAATAGACTATAAAGTCTATTATCTTCTCCATGTTAAAAATCCATCAACAATGTTTTATCCCTGTAACATCAATCAACAGTTCCTTTCCACAATCATATGAATAACTCATAATCATAATTGTGATTCTAAATTTTTCTTCGCACCCAGGACGAAGAATATTTTCATCACATGTCTTTACCTGAAACATCAAAGATCATGGTTATACCAAATCACAGTTCCTGTTCATAATCATACTAATAAATTCATCTTTGTACTACGACCAAAGATATTCAACAACAGTTTATCTTTGCACTACGGGCCAAAGATATTCATCAACAGACCATCTTTGCACTACAGGCCAAAGATATTCATCTACAATTCATCTTTGCACTACAGGCCAAAGATATTTCTCAACCGTTCATCTTTGCATTACTGGCCAAAGATATTCAACAACATGTCATCTTTGCACTACGGGCCAAAGATATTCATCTACAATTCATCTTTGCACTACAGGCCAAAGATATTCCTCAACAATTCATATTTGCACTACATGTCAAATATATTAATACCTCAAAGAATATATAATCATTTAAGAATTTATATAAACAATAATTATAACCATGTTGATCATTTCACCTTTGCACTTAAGCTAAAGATATTCAATTATAAATTCAATGGTCATGATCATACCAGTCAACAATTCAACTTTGCACTACTGGCCAAAGAGAACCCATAGTCATGATCATACCAATAATATACCCATCTTTACACCCAAGCGAAAGAGAATTTCAACATCAAGGTTATAAAAATGTTATATATGATTATAAAAATAATATGGTCAAAACATGGATTTAATTTCAAGAGCAATATTCATAAATCAACTATAATTTGGTTAGAAAAAGAAACCAATTTTGTCGTGAATAGTAACTCATGAATAGTAACCTCGACTCAAAAAGGTAGAAATTCCACAATAAAATCTATACCAATATTTCGGTATAATAATATTGAAAGAATAACATTTCTTAAGCTTATAAACAATTTATTTAAATTGTTTACACTTTACTAATTAATGCATTTAATCATCATAAAATGTCAACTCTTAAGATTTCATCATCAATAGCCAAAACCCTCATCAAAAATCTGCATATACCTCATATAGGATTCTCAAGCCATAAAATCCTATTTTCCAATTTTCTTTCCTCACAAAACATATTTAATTCATTTACTCATAACTAGACCATTTTCATAAAAAAATACCAAATCAGTTCCAAAAATATTTCTTTTCTGGGATTTAGCATAATATAGTCCCATAGTGAACATATATTTTTCTCAGAATTTTTAAAAGTCATTTACTATTTTTCATATGGCCAAAATAGCCGAATATTTAGACATTTATCAAAAATTGTACTTTTGTCCAAAAATTCTGAAATTTACAGAGTATACTTCTATCATACACATGTACTCCCAATAAAAATTTCATCAATTTTGGAGTTAACCACAAGGAATTATAAGCTGTTACTTTTAAAATAGTCTTTTCTCATAAAATTCATAACTCTCAATCTATACATCCAAAAATCACCATTTTTGGACACAATCAAGAAAACTCATCAAAATATCATTTCAAATTTTTCCAGAATTTTTGAAGTTCAGAAAAATTACGAAACTGAAAATCATAACAACCCTTAAAATCCCTTAATATCCCTTACTATCCCTTACAATCCCTTACAATCCCTTACCTCAAAAGAGCAGTACTTCTGACTGGAATGCAAAGCCGAAGGAAACTTGCACTGAATAGCAACTCTCAAAGTATCTAAATACTCACAAAATATGCTTCATAATATAGAGAGAGAAAGAGAGAAAGCTTATGTTTCTGGTGTGATTTTCAATTCTAACTTAGCCCTCTATTTATAGGAAAATTTTGGTAGGTTTGACCTGCAACCTGATGGCTTTACCTGCTACTATTCCCACCCACCACATTTGAAATATAATTCAGCACATTTCTTCACCAACCACAAGTGGGGCCCACCAATTCTAGAATTTTCCACCAAAATGATAAACTCCAAAAATTCAACAATTTCTGAACCAGTCATCTCGTAAAATTCATAACAAATCATACATTCATTTTTAACGGTTCAAAATTTGTGGACATATACTCAACTTATATATGTATAACATATCCAAATATTACTACGATCCAACGGTCGGATTAAAAATTATAACCCCCGCAAAATATCTCAAAAACCCTGATTTTTAATACCTCCATTCCGACAAAAATACTGATAAAAACCTCAACATTAACTCCTTCATTTTAACCACAAAAATATATCCCTCATTTATATCCACATAAAATAAATATTTTCTTATCATATAAATCAATAATTAATTATTCACAAATAATATTACAGAATCACATTTATGACAACCAGGCCGTTCCCAGGAAAGAGGGGGCTTTCCAATAAGGATTTCTCCTTACTAGCGCGCAATTAGATGACCAAACCTCTCCTTAGACAGAACTTTCTAGACATTGCCAATAATGCTATCTAATAATACTATTCAAATAATATGAATTATTGATCTGATAATGGAAAATACTGTGCAGCAACAATTATTGAACAACAATAATATAAAATTTCAACGTAGCAATTATTGAATCAATAAAATAAAATATTAAACAGTAATTACTGTAACAATTATTGAGTAGTGCCTTCTTACGTAAGAATCAATAATTTCAAAAATACTGTGCAATACCGTGTGCTACTGTGCAATAACGCGTATTACTGTATTTTAACCACCGGGTATTTCAATAGTATTAACGATAACAACTACGCCGTTATTTGTAAAAACTCAAATTTGTCGTTTTTCTTCACCCGACAGTTATTCGTTATGGGGCCCACAAATAGCTGCGCCGTCGTACGAATATTCTCCGACAGAAAGAATATTCCACGACCAAACGAATATTCCCCGACAACAATGATTATTTTATAACCACTTGCTTATTTTGAAAAAAATTTCATATTTCACCCATAACTTTAAACTTTTATCAATTTAACCATTTACTGAATAGTAATTATAAGAAAAATTGAATACTTTTATTTCATAAAAATCGGGGTCTTACAATCTCCCCTCCTTATGAAATTTCGTCCCGAAATTTACGTACCTGGTATTTCGAAGAGTTGAGAATACCTTGCTTCCATTTCAGATTCTATCTCTCAGATCATCATGATTTCTCCATTGCTCATCTCCCATGATAACTTCATTTGGGTTCCTCATTTGTTGGGAAGTCATGACAACGCCATCCCTCGAACTACTCGGCTTTGACTTGTCTGGAGCAGCATTTGGCGTCATCATTACCGTTGGAATATACCTTTCTATAGGACATATTCCTCCCTCAACTGCCTCTTCGTACTCCTCATTCATGATCTGAATCATCAATCTTCGATCCATATCGGATTCAGGTTGACCGCTATGTACAGGGTAATTCAAAACTCGATGTTGGGTTCTCCCAATTGCTTTCCAAAAGAGAAATTCATATCATCTATTTTAGCCTTCTTAGATCGAACATCTTTTTCCACAATATCCACGTGTCGTGCGGCTTTTGCCCATGCATCACTTATTCTCACTCGTTCAATTTTTTCTTCTTTCAGCTCAGATTCCATTTTTATCATCTTATACTCTGCCAAAGAATGCTTCTGTTCAAGCATCACATATCGGGTAACACAAGCTTGAATTGTTGCATCCTTTTGTTCCACGACCGCCTGTTGTTCTTCTGCCTGCTCTTCTAACTCATGAATACGATTTGAAATTCTACATTTTGATCATATAATACCTCTAATAAACTCTCCTCTGGTACTTCTTCTCCTTTTTCCTCAGTCTCAGTTGTTACCTCTACGACTATCTCAGGTGCAACTATCAATTCTTCACTCACCACATAGATATCTCTAATTCCTTCTTCGTCTGACATCACATTATCATGGTTAGTGATTAGAGGTATCCCCACAGTCTCATTCACTCCATTGTTAGCATTCTCAGCTGCCATTCTCAAATACTGCCATAAAATAAGGGTAATTAAAGAAATTAACATATCACATAATATCCCAATATTATGACTAACCAACAAATAAGCTTAGGTAGGACACACTAGCGAAGGATTTACGCATCTCTCCCCTCCTAGTTATATTCCCCGATCTCCACAGAGATCATATCCCTAAGCTCTGATACCAACTGTAACGACCCCAAAATAGGTTCATGTAAGACCCCGAATTTTATGAAATAAAAGTATTCAATTTTTCTTATAATTACAATTTAGTAAATGGTTAAATTGATAAAAAAATTAAAGTTATGGGTGAAATGTGAAAATTGTTCAAAATAAGCAAGTGGTTATAAAATAATCATTGTTGTCGGGGAATATTCGTTTGGTCGTGGAATATTCTTTCTGTCAGGGAATATTCGTACGACAGTGCAGCTATTTGTGGGCCCATAACGAATAACTGTCGGGTGAAGAAAACGACAATTTGAGTTTTTACAAATAACGGCGTAGTTGTTACCGTTAACACTGTTGGAATACCCGGTGGTTAAAATACAGTAATACGCGTTATTGCACAGTAGCACACGGTATTGCATAGTATTTTTGAAATTATTGACTCTTACGTAAGAAGGCACTACTCAATAATTGTTACAGTAATTATGTTCAATATTTTATTTTATTGATTCAATAATTGCTACGTTGAAATTTTATATTATTGTTGTTCAATAATTGTTGATGCACAGTATTTTCCTTTATCAGATCAAATATTCATATTATTTGAATATATTATTAGATAACATTATTGGCAATGTCTAGAAAGTTCTGTCTAAGGAGAGGTTTGGTCATCTAATTGCGCGCCAGTAAGGAGAAATTCTTATTGGAAAGCCCTCTCTTTCCTGGGAACGGCCTAGTTGTCATAAATGTGATTCTGTAATATTATTTGTGAATAATTAATTATTGATTCATATGATAAGAAAATATTTATTTTATGTGGATATAAATGAGGGATATATTTCTGTGGTTAAAAAATGAAGGAGTTAATGTTGTGAGATTTTTATCGTATTTTTGTCGGAATGGAGGTATTAAAATTCAGGGTTTTTTTGAGAAATATTGCGGGTGTTATAATTTTTAATCCGACCGTTGGATCGTGGTAATTTTTTGGATATGTTATACATATATAAGTTGAGTATATGTCCACAAATTTTGAACCGTTAAAAATGAACGTATGATTTATTATGAATTTTACGAGATGACTGGTTCAGAAATTGTTGAATTTTCGGAGTTTACATTTTGGTGGAAATTCTAGAATTGGTGGGCCCACTTGTGGTTGGTAAGAAATGTGCTGAATTATATTTCAAATGTGGTGGGTGGAAATAGTAGCAGGTAAAGCCACCAGGTTGCAGGTCAAACCTACCAAAATTTTCTATAAATAGAGGGCTAAGTTAGAATTGAAAATCACACCAGAAACATAAGTTTTCTCTCTTTCTCTCTCTATATTATGAGCATATTTTGTGAGTTTTAGATACTTGGTGAGTTGCTATTCATCAGTGTAAGTTTCCTTCAGCATCATATCCGATATCAGTCAGAAGTACTGCTCTTTTGAGGTAAGGGATAGTAAGGGATATTAGGGATTTTAAGGGTTGTTATGATTTTCAGTTTCGTAATTTTTCTGATCTTCAAAAATTCTGGAAAAATTTGAAATGATATTTTGATGAGTTTTCTTGATTGTGTCAAAAAATGGTGATTTTTGGATGTATAGATTGAGAGTTATGAATTTTATGAGAAAAGACTATTTTAAAAGTAACAGCTTATAATTCCTTGTGGTTAACTCCAAAATTGATGAAATTTTTATTGGGAGTACATGTATATGATAGAAGTATACTCTGTAAATTTCAGAATTTTTAGACAAAAGTACAATTTTTGATAAATGTCTAAATATTCAGCTATTTTAGCCATATGAAAAATAGTAAATGATTTTAAAAATTCTGAGAAAAATATATGTTCACTATGGGACTATATTATGCTAAATCCAGAAAAGAAATATTTTTGGAACTGATTTGGTATTTTTCATGAAAATGGTCTAGTTATGAGTAAATGAATTAAATATGTTTTGTGAAGAAAGAAAATTGGAAAATAGGATTTTATGGCTTGAGAATCCTATATGAGGTATATGTAGATTTTTGATGAGGGTTTTGGTTATTGATGATGAAATTGTAAAAGTTGGATTTTATGATGATTAAATGCATTAATTAGTAAAGTGTAAACAATTAAAATAAATTGTTTATAAATTTAAGTAATGTTATTCTTTCAATATCATTATACTGAAATATGGTATGAATTTTATTGTAGAATTTCTATCTTTTGTGTCGGGGTTACTATTCATGAGTTACGAATATTACTCTTGAGATTAAAACTATATGTTGATCATATTATTTTATCATCATATATAACATTTTTATAACCCTGATGTTGAAATTCTCTTTCACTGGAGTGTAAAGATGGGTAGATTATTGGTATGATCATGACTAGGGTTCTCTTTGGCCTGTAGTGCAAAGTTGAATTGTGACTGGTATGATCATGACCATTGAATTTATAATTGAATATCTTAAGCTTAAGTGCAAAGGTGAATTGATCAACATGGTTATAATTATTGTTTATATAAATTCTGAAATGATTATATATTTCTTTGAGATATTAATATCTTTGATCTGTAGTGCAAAGATGAAATTTGATGAATATCTTTGGCCTGTAGTGCAAAGATGATTGTTGATGAATATCTTTGGCCCGTAGTGCAAATATGACATGTTGTTGAATATCTTTGGCCAGTAGTGCAAGATGAACAGTGTTGAGATAAACATGACCAACTGGTGATACAAAATGAATATCTTTGGTGTACCTAGTGCAAAGATGAAGTTTATTAGTATGATTATGAACAGGAAATGTGATTTGGTGTAACCATGATCTTTGATGTTTCAGGTAAAGATAGGTGATGAAAAATTATCATCGTCTGGATGAGAAGAGGAATTTAGAACTACAGTTATGATTATGAGTTATTCATATGATTGTGGACCAGAATTGTTGATTGATGTTACAGGGATAAAACATTGTTGGTAGATTTTTAACATGGAGAAGATAATAGACTTTATAGTCTATTTGACTCTTCTAATGGATTGCTCGTTCCGCTGCAACTATGGTTGAAATTTTTATCATTTACCATATGTTCTAAATCTCTGATTTATTGTTGATGAAGGCTATTGATAATTAAATTATCTTTAGTCATGATATTCTTTACTGAGCTAGTTGTGCTCACCCTTTTGCTTCACAATTCCTTTCAGGTAATAAGAGTGTAGCTGGGTCGAGCGGGGGGTAACAAGGGAATAGAACAGTGATCATTCATTTAGTAGTTATATTTGGTGAAGAAAATAGGGTGAGGCGAACCCAACGTTGGAAGGGTGTTTTGTCACTATCATACAAGATGTCTAATGACATACAACCTCGTGTCATCATAAGAAGGGTTGTGCTCATCCACTTGCTGAGTATATTTACGAGCACTACCTATATAATCTTGATATTTGTTTGAAAGTATAATTCCGATTAAAGACAGTGGAGATAATGATAAGTCAAGAGAAGACTCACCATTGGGAAGAATATGATAGTAATCTTCTCGTTTTTCTTTGGGGTCTATTGGGTCAACCAAGGATAATTCTGTGGCCATATGATATCTATCATAACCTAGACGTATGGCCTCCCATGTACAAAGGTTTCCTTGAGAGCACTTTCCAAAGATTCTAATTTCTAAAACAGTTTTTGACTATACCTTTATGTAAGGTGTTATTGTGAGGTGATGTCCACGGTTGGAACATGAGTCACATTTGGTATATATTTGTATCCAAACTCACAGCATATGTGTTGTTGTATTTTGCACGACAATTGTTGTAATAAAGTTGTAGTTATTTTCTGTACCATGTATTTGACGACTCAGAATGGGTTGGGTGGAATGGACCTATTTTGGGGTCGTTTTACATTTGGTATCAGTGTTAGGGATATGATCTCTGGCGGAGATCGGGGATATGTACTAGGAGGGGGAGAGATGAGTAAAACCTTCGCTAGTGTCCTACCTAAGCTTATTGTTGGTCAGTCATAATATTGGGATATTATGTGATTATGTTTAATTTGTTCAATTAACCTTGTTTTGAAGCTGTATTCTAGAATGATATCTGAAATACAGGAGATGAGCAATGGAGAAATCATGATGACAGGGAAGATGGAATCTGAATGAAAGCAAGGTATTCTCAACTCTTTGAAATACCAGGTACGTAAATTTTTGGGGACGAAAATTTTTAAGGAGGGGAGATTGTAAGACCCCGAATTTTATGAAATAAAAGTATTCAATTTTTCTTATAATTACTATTTAGTAATGGTTAAAATTGATAAAAAAATTAAAGTTTATGGGTTGAAATGTGAAATTTTTCAAAATAA
>CM029018.1:15906447-16058947 GCA_016801055.1 Panax notoginseng
CCACAGAGAAAGAGGTCTTGTGATAGTTAAATAGAATAAGCTGCCAACAATCTGTCGGAAGAGTGTTGCATCTTCGAAAAATCTTCCTCCATCTTTGACTAACTTCAAGCAAGAGTCCATAGGAGTAGCCATTATCTTTGACCCATACGAAAACGGTCCAGCAACCTTGTTGCATATCTGGTTTGAGAGACAAAATATCCATCTGACTTTTTAACCTCCAGTCCAAGAAAACAGCTAGCTTCACCCAAACTCTTCATTTCAAAGCGAAGAGACAAAGCATCTTGAAGACTAGTTATTTCAGCCTCGTCATCACCCGTGATAATCATGTCATCCACATAGAGAAGAAGCATTGTGCATACTGAGGACGTTTTCTTAACAAATAAACTTGAATCTGCATTTGAAGACTTGAAACCACAAAAATAAGATATTGAGCAATTTTACCATACCATGCACGTGTGCTTGCTTGAGGCCATATAAGGCCTTCTTGAGTCGGCACACATGATTAGGGAACTCTTTAGAAATAAATCCATGCGGCTGCTCCATAAAAATATCACGATCTAACTCCCCATAAAGAAATGCGATCTTACATCTAATTGCCACAATTTCCAACCTTTGTAAGCAGCTAACGAAATAATTGTTCGAATTGTTACCATTTTAGCAACAGGACTAAAAGTCTCCTCGTAATCGAGACCGTATTGCTGTGAAAAACCACGAGCAACAAGACGAGCCTTGTACCTGTCAATAGTTCCATCAGTCTTCTTCTTCAATTTGTAAACCCTTTGCAAGTAACTGGTGCAACATTCTTTGGTTTCGGAACAAGCTCCCATGTACAGTTCTTGTTTAATGCTGATATTTCCTCCTGCATCGCTTCTTCCCATTCAGAAATACCCTTTGCTTCATTGTAAGACGTAGGCTCATCTTCACATAACCCTCCTGTAAAAAAACAGGACACAACAGAGCAGTCATAATCATCTAAATAATCAGGTTGCCTTCTTTGTCTGGTGGTCCTCCGAAGCACCGTCCCCGTAGTCTCCTCTTGCTGAATATTTTCTTCAGTATGAGTAATATTACTCCCCCTTTCCCTAGATGCACCATCAGGGAAGGGTGAAAGATCAATTGTGCCTCTATCGGTGTCAATTTGAAGTGATGAAACTTCATCAAACACCACGTCACGGGAAACATCAACTTTCTTTGTTTCTGGATCCATACATTTCCATCCTTTCCTGTGAGTGTCATAACCAAGCAAAATACAGCGCCTTGCCCTTGGGTCCAGTTTAGTCCGGTTAGTTTTTGAGACATGGGCATAACAAACTGAACCAAAAACTCGAAAATAACTCACATTGGGTTTGTGATGGTATAGTGCTTCAAAAGGAGATGGTTCTGTCCCTGGCCATGAAGGTAAACGATTTATGACATGACAAGCTGTTTGAACAGCTGCTGCCCACAGCTCTCTTGGAAGGTTCTTTGTATGCAACCATGACAAACACATAGATGTAAGATGTGCCAACTTGCGCTCAGCAACTCCATTTTGCTGTGGAGTTTCCGAGCAAGTCATTTGACGTTGAACGTCATGTTTTCTGCAGTAATTTAGGAATTGATCAGACATGTATTCTCCTCCATTGTCGGTGCGTAGACACTTAATTTGCAGCCCGAATTCTTTCTCTACCTGTTCCTTGAACTAAACAAAAATAGAGAAAGCCTCACTTTTGTTTTCCAAGAAGTACACCCAAGTGAACCGAGAAAAGTCGTCCACAAGAACCATTACATAGCGAAAACCTGAGTAACTGGATGTTTTTGTCGGCCCCATCAGATTGAATGAACTAGTTGTAACGCAGCGGAAGCTCTATTCTTTGAATTCGAAAAAGGAAGGCGATGTGATTTTCCATATTGACACCCAGAACAAATCACATCATGGTGAATCTCATTAAAAAGAGGAACTCCATCAAGAAGCTTCTTTGTGGAGATTTTCTGCAGCAATTGATACCAAATATGGCCTAACCGATTGTGCCAAAGCGTTGCACTTTCATTCTTACATGTTTTTTCAACATATGCATCACTTGCAGACAAAACATATAATGATTCTTTCCTTCTCCCAGTAAATAAAACATCAGCTTCTATGTGCTTTATATTAGAAAGAATTTGGACATTTTCGGGACCAAAGAGAACATACCTCCCAGCGTCGGTTATTTGAGAAACTGAGGCAAGATTCTTTTTCAGGCCTGGTACATGATAAACATCTTTGAGAGAAACTCCTCTATTATTAGAAATATCTACCTCAAAATGTCCTTCTTTCTCAACAGGATATAAGGAATTATCAGCTGTCACAATGGTTTTCTTCCCACAATGTGGACGAACGTCCGACAATAAAGAGTTATTTCCCGTTGCATGATGAGAGCAACCAGAGTCAACAATCCATTCGTTGTTGTAGTCTATGGAGGTATTAACATCTGTCTGTGCAGAGGTCACAATAGTTGATTGATCGGCTGTAATAGACAAGCAATGCTCTTATTTGGATTGTTCAGACTCTTCTTTTTTATGAGCAACATTTGCACCTGCTACCATAAGTTTGACACAACAGTTGGTTTTAATATGGCTAGGTCTTCCGCATCTATTACACACAACTCTTACATGACAATCACGCTTCATGTGCCCCAGCTGTCCACACCGAAAACATCCTTTTGAATTTCCACTGAATTTCCCTTCACTGTTGGACTGCTCGGTGTCATCAGAACCTTGCTTGGAGAAGTTCTTATTCCTTTGGTCCTTTGTGTACAGAGCATCCTCCACTTGACAGAGAGATTGCTTATCATTGCTGGTCATTTGTTTCACCAAGACTTCTTGATTAGAAAGAAGATTCTCTAAATCAATAATTGAAGGTTGTGTTGTCCACCCTTGTATAGAAGAAATAAAGGGCATAAACTCTTTTCGTAGTCCACGAATGAGATAACGACGCAACCGAGCATCACTCATGGGTTCCTCCGTATCCAGTTCTGAAATTTCAGCACACAAGGTTTTGACTGTCAAAAAATATTCTGGAATTGAAAAAGTACCTTGAGTCATTCTAGCAAGTTCATTCTCCAAGAACTGCAACCGCATTGTATTCTTTTGCGTGAACAACCGTTCAAGTGTCTCCCACACTTGTTTTGGCGACGAGACATCACGAACATGTGCGATGTAGTCTTGGCTGATTGAAGTTCGTAAGGCAAACAAGGCTTTTCCACACTTAATCTTCCACTTTCGCCGTAAGTCAGCATTTTGGGGTGTATCTTCTGGAATTACAGCATCATCACCAGAGATAAGATCCCACAAGTCCTGTCCTTGTAGATAAGCTTCCGTGCATAACTTCCAGTAATTATAGTTGTTACCAACAAGCTTATCTACAGAAATGTTGCTTCCACCATTCATCTTCACTGAGCAATAAAATCAAACACCTTGTAGACGACCAAGCTCTGATACCATGAAAATAAATATAGAAATTGGAAGCAACCAAAGAAAAACAGAGATGACCAAGGAAAACAGAGATATGCTAAAACCGAGTTTTATTACTCAAAATGAAGAACTGAAGCAAAACTAAAGATTACAAAGGTTATAAATACTAAAAGTTTTCCTAAAAAGTCTCAACCAACACCAACGTTCCTATGAGATTATTCGCCTAAATAAAAGGAAGACTTAAATAAATGGAATACTTAAACAAACTAGACTTATTCAACAAAGACTAATTCAGCTGCTTGACAACTGTAAGTTTCACTAATTTGAAACACCCTTGGCCTTCATTCTCTCTCTTTTAGCCTAATTTCATATCACTGATGAGTCCCTGAAGATGATGAAAAGAATATCAACAAGTTTCCATTTCAGTAAGTTCATTCATCTCTCTCTCTCTGTGTGAAAAAAATTCTATTTTTTACTGTTCTCCCTCTGGCTAATTAGCTCGTGGTTATTAGTACTTGTACTTGGTCATGTTCTTTTATGATCTGATATTATATCCGGTTTAATAGATTGTGTTTGGATACTTGGGCAGAAAAACATTGCTTGAAATTTTTTCCTATCCCAGGTTATTATAATCCCATGGTTGCTAACTGGAGGTTGATATTTCAGTATAATCTATCATATTAGAGATTTAGAGTGATTTCTGACATATAGATGCTAAATTAAGATAACATTTCCCTAATATGTTCAAATTTCTGGATTCAAAGAAATCATTTTGACCTGACTATACATGAACATTTGGTTTGATTTAGGGATGGATGCATAGTTGGAAGTTTTTGAACTATATATATATATATATATATATATATATATATATATATATATATATATACCTACGGATCTGTTATTTTTGGGAATTTTAATAGTATATGAGTAAGTTCCTTTTATCATTTGGAAAAACTTCATCTTTGAGACCTGATCCAAGACTAATTTTGCCACAAGCAAAAATTCAGGTTTTTATTTCTCTTCTAATTGATGCTATTGAACATTTCCTTACTAGGGAGTATTTTGCTCAACAATCTGATATTGCAAAAATTTGATTCTTTCTTGAATTCCTATATGATTAGTACCGCATCTATGTTTACTCTGTTGAATGGTCTTCGATAAATACTCATTTGGAAATTGGAATCTACAACCCATGATACTGCAAAACACTGTTAATTATGACAAGCTTAAAATCCTACCTCTAAGAAGAAGAATATGCAGTTATCTTGAGCACTGCTTTCTTGCTTATTTTATTCTCCAGTTAGATGAATTACTCTTGTATCTGAGAATGGTTCTGTATAAATAATGCTATGACACTTACCAGTTTTGCATTCAAAGCATTAGACGAGGAGTGGATTTAAATGCACCATTATATACATCGGTGTGAATAAATTGCTCTAGTTTTCTCTCTATTTTGTTTATATTTGGCGAGTCATCAAGTTTCTCATAATTTGTTCCGGAGTTTGTATTATAGATTGGATCTTAATATAGCTGCACCTACAATGGGCTCCTCTTTGGTAAACAATACAGCCCATGTTACAAGGTTGTTTTGTCAAATCTTTCAATCTTCTGTTCGAGAAAAACATTATGCTTTTCTGTAACCAACACTGACGATTATTGGGTGTAATACAATTTCACGTTTATGACTCCCCTTTTCTCTCAGTGTTGAATGAGGACTGCATGGTAAAATGGAAAATATTTTAACTATTAAATGCAAGAATTAGAAAACAAGCACGGGGGCAGCCAATTTGTTGGACAAAGTTGAAGGTTTAGTTTAACCCCTACTCGTCTCTACCAGCAACCATGGCAAATTGGGAGAAACACTAGGTAATGGTCTTCTTACAATGGTTGAAATGTTTCATATGTGAATTAAAATGTTTGCTATGTTGAGCAGCAAGTTTTCTTTCCCATCTAATCTTATTAAGTACATGTGCCAATTGCAATGAGGTTTTAGTTTGACTTAATTTGAATAGACGGTTATTGGAAGTTCTGTAATTTAGTTGAAACATAATTAAGACACTGTAAGTGGTTCTTACCCCACATTTTAGTAAACTAAGTACTTCCTTCGTTCCAAAATATAGTTTCATTATTGACTTTTTGAAATTAACTTGAGATATTTCCAAACTCAAAATTAACATAAATTCCTTAAATTTTAATTTTGGTCACTATTGTAAACTATATAAAAAGTATTACCCATTGTAAAATTTATCATCAGTTTTGAGTTTGAAAAAGTCTTGAATTGACTTTCAAAAGTTAATAATGATCTTATAATATGGAATGGTGGGAGTATTTCTTAACATCTAGCTTATGCAAAATGTTGGATCACAGAACATAATAGTATAAACTGGTTGATCCCACTTTTCTGGATAGTTTAAACTCGGCAACTTAAAAAATTTGAAGCACAATGCTAAGGAGGGTCATATATAAGAATCTGCTTTTATGTTAATAAATTATAATCTTTTTGTCGAGGATTCTTTATATGTCAATTGGAAAAGTGATGGGAAATGAACAAGGAAAACCTATGGATCTGTTTGGTTGCTTGTATTTGTAGTTAGATTTGACATTATTGCAAAATAAGGTAGGGGCTGTACCTTTTTTTTTCTTGATGAAATTTTTCGTTGGATGATTCTGTAGCTACAGTAGATGCATTACTCTTCTCTTGCTTCTCTTGGAAACTTTGGGTTTCATTTGCATGCAGAAAAGAGACAGAGTTTTCAACATCTTGTAGTAAATTATCTGGTTAGGTTGGTAACGTAAGAATTTATGCAGACATTTTAAAAACTCTGGTTTACCACAAGAATTGCATCATCTTACAATATTGTAAACAATTCTTGCGATAAAGACAATTTGGTGTTTATTTTCCAGTGTCAATCACAATGCTGGATATGTAGGGCAACAGACCTCTTGTGAGAAAATTTCATATCACATTTTTCGGTTGTAGAGTACCCCTTATAAATGTGCTTTATATGCCATGAAAATATAAGAATATGCAATTTAATTAAGTTTCATGATTAGATTGCAATTATAGAGCATGAATTACTCATTTAGTAGAGCTGTGATTTCTGTTTTCTTTCAGTCTTCAATTTTAATGTTTCAATGCAAAACTCAATATGGTCAGTAATGTTCAATGAGAAATCAGATTGTTAGTTCATTTGTTGAATTTATGCATTTCAGGGTTTTCACCTATGCTGTAACACAATGGAGGGCCCTAATTTTATGGTATGGCGAGGTAGGCAAAGTACAAGGTATGATAATCATGCCATTTTTTTCTTTCCCTAGATACTACTTTGTTGTACTTTAATCATATGCATATTAGTAATTAATTATTGTTTCCTGGGACTAAAATTAAACTCGTTACTTTTTCCAAATTGAGTTCCAGATGACAGGCAACTTTGCTACTAATATGTAACCAGATGGAACAAAATCTTCAGTAGTAGTTTTCGAAGTTTGCATGCTTTATACTTGGAAAATGATGCCACAACCCCATGCAGGGCTACGTGGTAATTCAAGAAAGAAAATTACAGAGAGTTGTGCTTGCAATATACTTTAATTTATCCGAAAAGGTTAGAAGGCCAAAACTTCCATTTGATAATTTTCTCTGTACATTTTCTTTGATACGCTGCTTGTAAACCCACTAGCAAAATCATGTGGTTTTACATGTCATACAAACAAAAAAGTTCTCCCAACCATTACCCTCTAGGCTGTTCACCCATTGCCCAACAACTAAACTATCAATGTCTAATCAACTACTGTACCGCTCTTTTCAGTTGTTCTATTATACCTAACACTACTACAACTTCGATTCTAGTCAGTTCTTTTTACATCAATAACTAAACATTAACCAAGCATAACCCTACCCCATCAAACACTTAATGATGATGTCCAACAAAATCAGCTGCCTCGAGGAGCTCAGGGGTTTCCAGTTACACCATGGGATTCTCTTAAGCCAGCAAGAGGAGACTGTTGAACACTATCAGCATCAGAATCACTTTCTGAAGAACTCTCTGAATCCGAATCTTCTATGAAAATTTCAACAGAAATCGCGGGTTAAACAAACTACGTCAACCCCATCTAGAATACAAGAGACTACAGAAGAGACGAGAATCTATACCACTTGACGAGGTGAAATCACTGCCAGAACTTGAACTGTCAGAGCTTCTTGATCGTCCACTGGTAGCAGGACTTGAAACAGCATCCTTTTCAATCTCCAAAGGAGGATAATTATTCATTGGCATTTCATCCCCAATGTCAATATCCTCTCCTGTCTTTTGTATTGCAACCGCTGCTTCCTGTATCATCAGCTCAACCACTTGGGGCAGCTATACAACACCAAGAACAT
Organism: Panax notoginseng; assembly: GCA_016801055.1. Classification (NCBI taxonomy): domain Eukaryota; kingdom Viridiplantae; phylum Streptophyta; class Magnoliopsida; order Apiales; family Araliaceae; genus Panax; species Panax notoginseng. Next base: position 15,914,258 of record CM029018.1, read on the forward strand.
ACTTAACCAAAATTAGGCAACAGAAAAAATGGAATACAAATCAATAAATGAGGGCACATTACAATACACCTTGCTCAGATGCAGAGCGGTGGTCGAATCACTTGTGAGCTCTTCCTTCCTTATTTTATCCGTAGCAGCATTTTTATGAAGGTTCACAAATTTATCCAATTCCCACATAGTCTCATTGTCAAGTGCATGAATATCAACCTCAACCTCCCCATTGACATCGGGTGCAGCCAATCTAGAATTCCGCTTGCTTACAATAAGCAATACCTCATCCATACATTCCACTGGTAAATTCTGCAAGCTCAACCCCAGCTTCTCCCTTTCATCATGACTCATCTCAATTTCAATTGGTTCTTTCGCCTTCGGCAGTTTCCTTTGACGCACAATTACGGGTTTTGCTGTAGCTTCTCTAGGAGCCATGGAAGCTGGTACCTGACTCAATGGTGACTTATTAGAAAATGTCTCTTGCGTAAGCATTAAATCAGACAGAGGTTTCATCACATTCTGCTGAGACAATGCTGCTTGTGATTGGATTGAATCTGGTAAAGGCTCCCTCATATTTTGCTGAGCAGCAATTATTCGCTGATGGCCAGCCTCAAATTTCTGATAAGCTGGATTAAACATTTCCTCAAACATATTAAGCAGAATAGTTGCCATAGTTTGGGCATCATCTCCCTTGGCATTATATGTCATGGCATTCTCAAAAGTCAACCTCACATCAGAAGCAAAATCAAGTGGCCATCCATAAAATATGTTTTCCAAGCTTTGACTTCACAGTTCCAAGATCCATTGGATGCTTAATAATTTCATTATAATTGTGAAGCCCTAAACCAACTGTATCCACTGGTTTGTTAAATACCCACCCATGCTTGTGCTTCATCAACTTTGCCAATATCTGGCCGCATCTTCTCATCATTGCTGTCACAGCAGCCTTCTGAGATGCTGCTGAGTTAAAAACAACAGCATTAGCCGAGCGTTTAGTTTCTCTGCCAGAGGAGAACGGCATTGCAAGTTTCTGCCCTGAGATCTTTTTTTTATTTCCACCTTGTGGAGTCCATGCATTCTTTTTTCTCCTCACCGTAGGTGGAGCTACAGAAGTGGCAGCATTGGAAGTGTTCGGCTGAAGCAGAGGGAGTTGAACGGAATGGTTAGATCTGAACTCAAGTTCACGAGTCTCGATCTGATATCTGAGTATTCGGACCAGTTCAAGCTCGGAGATGAACCGGATTCTGAGGTCCTTCAACTCTCTTCTCGAATATGATCCCAGATGAAAGGTCACATGCCCACCTTGTGAAATTTCCTTCGTTATATCGACTGTACGACTGGAAGAAGCTGCCAGCTGCGGAGCAGAATATCGCAGTGACGGTTCGTCATTCTGCCAGACATGAACTCTGCTTGAAGAATCATGGATGAATCTACTAGGATTAGGGTTATTTGTGTTTGCGGTTTGATTGAGGTAGCCGTGAATGTTGGGATTATAGTTAGGGTTAGGGTTAGGGTTAAGATTGGGGCTAGGGCTAGGTTTGGAGTTGTTGCAGCGGAATTGATTAGGGTGGTCATTGTTGCTATGATTGGTGTATTTCCTCATGTACACCTTGTGTTGGCTCCAATGCGCTCATTTGTGATTGGGTAAACGGCTGATGCCATGTGCTTCTTCAGACTCGCGGGCGGCTAATCTCCGGTCAAAACTTGGCGGGAACCCATCGGAAAGATCTGCTGCCGTCGGCCGGTGGAATTTTGGGGGGAAAATCTGAGGAATTGAGAAGGAAAGAGAAAGGGGCGAGGGTTTCGATTCTTTCGAACACCCTCTAAACCGGAACGATGATAAAAGCAAAGGGCATAACCGCTTTTTAAAGAAAACCAGACCTGCCCGGTTTTGTTTCGGGCTAGTTCTCTGCCGTTGATTTATGAGCGACGGTAGATTGACCGATTTATTGAACGAGAAATCTTTGATGGACGGCTTTGATCTGGAGTTTGGTGCACGTGGCGCGAATTGGAGAAACGTAGATTTGGGGATTCTGTGTATTTGTTTTTGGTGAGAAATAAAAATAAAGAATTGATATTTTCACAAGATGTTATAAAAATATCAATAATTCTGTTGTGAAAATAATAATTTCCTACAAATATTAGCCGGTTATTAAGTTTGAAGTTTTGTTGTTTTATATTAGCAGCTGGTTTGATTCTCTTCGATTTTCCACAAATTTTTATATATTTCAAATTTTATATTAATGATTTAAATAAAATTAACACTAATCATTTATTTTATCTCATTGGATTATATTATATGACCAAATTTTAGAGTAAAGAGTTTTTTCTTAATGATATGATGAATTCGTATGTTTAATCAAAATTTGATTGCTATTAATTTTTTCTTATTATAAAAGTTGTTCTAATGATTTTAAATTTTTTTTTGTGGTATCATTTTGCTGAAATTGGTGTGAGGTGGAGTGATTTCATACTTGGCTTAAAATATTGGGTTTTATTATATAAAAAAAAATGTCTCCAAACCTTAATAATCCTGGACGGACTAGTATTTATTTTACTCCGAGTTGCTTGGGAACTTATCATTGATGGCTTCTGTTGTGTGGATTCCTCCGATAAGTGGCCAAGCCAGAAATTTGATTCAGCGGAGTCAAAATATTATGTTCTTATAAATAATTTGATTGAGGTTATGGGTTACGTCTCCGAACTAATTTTATACTTTTCGATCATGTGTATATGTAAAACATATATTTAGTTATAATATATTTATAACAAGTAATAACATTATATATATATATATATATATATATATATATAATAATCTAAATTAGATTATTATTTATTTTAAAAATATTAGAGGAAGATGCATACATAAAAGAATAGAAGTAATATAAAATTGAGAAAATTATAAAAATTTCAATTTGACCATGTATATTAAAAAATTTATAAAGTTTCAGTGGAGTCAATTTGTTCAATACTCTTAAATTTTTTTTAAATTTATCATATATCATAAAATATATTTTTTTCAGGTGGGATCAATTGACCCACAAATTTCAACTTGGTCACTACCTCCAATTATTTATATACACGATCATTCTTATCGAATTTAATTTTTTGGTCTCATATAATATTGATTTAAATTATATCATAAATTATTATTAAAATGTTTAATAGTTCTTGAACACTAAACAAAACTAAAGTTTCTCAAAAATTCACAAACAACTTTTTATTATCAATTATTATACTTACTGATTACAGTAACATTTTTAACTGTACGTTAGTTCACTTTATTAAAGTTTCCAAAAAGTTACTAGTACTTGAAGAGATGTATATTGCGTAATATAGAAGAACTAAAATATAGAAGAACTAATTGTCTCTCGTGACTCCGGTACAATATAGATAGTGAAATTTATTTTAAATTTTGGACGATTTAAATAATTTATTAAGGTGGGTAAAAAAATTAAAATCAATTGTATTTTGCTAGATAGATTAAAAAGTTTTGAAGGGATGAAAATCAATCATGAAAATCAATTTTAAAGTTTAGTTAAATATTTTGTCTATTTACTTTAACTGCTGAAAATACTTTGGACCTGTTCTTAATCGCTTTGACTCTCCCTCCCGTTGATTTTGTCTATCCTCTTGTTCCCAACTAGTCGAACTTTTTTCCATTTCTTTATCGAGTAATGCTACACAGACAGGAATATTGGACCGGTTTACTGGACAGGTTTAATTTTTTATTTTTATTTTTTTTACTTGTAACTTCCAAAAAATATATAGTATTTAATTCAACAGGAGTTTTTATAAAATATAGTATTTTAGGTGTAATTTGAATATATATACACCTAAAACACTATATTTTGTAAAAACTCCTGTTAGAATAAATACTTTATATTTTTTGGGAGTCAAAAGCAAAAAAAAAAAAAAACTGAAAATGTCCAATAAAGATGTCTGCCTAGACTTATTCTTTATCTCATTTGATTCAAGATTAATTATTACTGACCCCCTCACCCCTCACCCATCACCATTATCGGCCAAAAAATTATTTTGGAACCACGGGGTATAAAACATTGTATGATTTGTTGTTTTCAATAATATTCTCTCCGTTCTAAAATATTATTTATTATAAAAAAAATTTATTTTTGACAAAATAGTTCATCAATAATAAGTTCATCAAAATTAATTTATGACCGACAAAAAAGTTCGTCTGTAATTCAGTCGGGACTTACTTGCTCAATAATAAATTTGTCGGAATTACAAATTTTCGACCGAATTATTTTAGACGGAGAGTCCGTCGAAAAAACGTTAATTCCAGCAAAATTTAATGTCGTCGGAAATTCCATCGAACATAAACAGACTTGTGTCGCTCCCTTGTTTATCTAATGCAATAATTACTTGTTCCGGTTTATTTTCGACGAAAATTCCGTCGAAAATACCTTTTTTTGTCAGAAATAATTTTTTTATATATAATTAATTTTTATTTTTTCAATTTTCAAGTTTTTAAACCATAATTTGTGTACATATACGTGTTTTCACCTAGTATTTCCCAACAATAACACATACATATATCTCAACTACCAACATACACAATAAAATGACAATAATATCCCAAACAACAATATACACATCGTCCTCAACAATAACAAATAAAAGTTAAATTTCGATAGATAACATTAATACACATAATTTAAGCTAATAAATTGTAATAAACAATGATTTACAATGTAAAATATAATAAGCTAAAATTTACAACTAACTAAGACTATAATTTACAACATAAACTAACTACAACTATCTACAAACGACAGCTAGTACTATCATCGCTATGAGGAGAATAATCAGACAGCGGTCAACGCTGCTGCTCCGGTGTCTAAAAGTCATCGTCATCATCCCCCCGCTCAACATTGCCATCATCCCCCCTTCTCAACATTGCCGTCATTCCCCCTCTCTGCATCGCCACCTTGTTCATACAATAAAAAATATAACCTATTAGTAAACATATCTGAGAATTAAAGAAAAAACTACTAACATAATTAAGTAACATGCAGAATATATAACTTAAAATGAATAAAATACATTAGGACAAGTCAGTGCCTGACATAGTAGCAGCCCAAAAAGTAGGGTAACTGAAAAAACCTATGAATAAAGATTAAATTTTCTCGAAATATATTTTTGAATATTATGCTGTGGATATGATATAATGTTATAGTTGTGTGTAATATTTACAAATTCTGCAAAGTAAGCAAGTTGTTATAAAATATTCGATTGGTCGGGGATTATTCATTTTAACAGGGAATATTCGCACGACGACATAATCATTGGTAGACCCCGCAACGGAAGTATTGTCGTAGTTAGAAAACGAAAAAATTATCGTTTTATAAAAATAACGGCGAAAGTTTTACCATTAAACTGTTGAACTACCCGGTAGTAAAAGTACAGTAATACGCGTGGTTGCATAGTAGCACACGGTATTGATTATTGATGCTTACGTGAGAAGTCACTCAGTTATACTCAATTATTACTACAATAATTGCTGTATCATATCTCTCATATTATTGATTCAATTATTGTCACAGTATCATCTGCATAATATTTTATATTATTAAATTAATAATTGAGACGACAAAGTTATTCATATTATTATTTATAATATTAACAATGTCTAGAAGTTATGTCAAGGAGAGGTTTGGTCACCTAAATGCGCGTCAATAAGAAGAAATCCTTATCGGAAAGCCCCCTCTTTCCTGAGAACAACCTGGTTGTTAAATATTGTGAGTTATAATATTAATGATGAATAAGTTCGTATTGATTAAAGATGAAATTGATCGTTCCATTGTGTTGGAATTATTAGTGTCAGTGGAGATCGACATTTATTTAGATAATAATTGATGTTTAGAAGTTATATTGACCAATCGGGCAATTAATCGAATAAATGAGTAATTAATTGCTATTAATTCATATGCTTATAACTATGTATTCACATGTGTGTACTATTGATTCACATGCATATACTATTAGGGAGGTGGTGCAAGATTGATAAAACTTGCATGATTAAATTAAAAATAGAGGTATAGATGAATGTACTATACTGTAATTATTTTTTTCACATGATTATAACTATTGATTTACATGAATGTACTTAATTCATATGATGTACTATTAGGGGAGGTGGTGCAAGTTTGATAATACTTGTAGAACTAAATTAAAAATAAAGAAAAAGATGAAGGTATTATAGTGTAATATTTTGAGCCCCAAAACGTGCAATTATCGAAACTATATTTTCCTATAAATAGAAGTTCATTCTTCCTTCATTCTCACCAATTCACTAAGTCACACAAGAGCAATTATAGAGAGAGAAGTTATAGAGAGAAAGAAGAAGCGAAGTCTGCTACTTCACTATTCCAGTATCCACTCTTCTTTTGAGGTAAGGGATATTATTTTGTTCAGTATTCATAGGAATAATATTTTCTTCCATACTCTGTAGTATGTGAGTAATATTATTTCGTCTCGTATTCCAGATTATACCCTCATTATGTTAAAGTATTGCTTCTATACTCCGTGAAATTAGTAGAATATCCTTGAAATTTGCGCTTCATCTAGTATCGTTTGACAAAGATATTTTTTGCATATTCTTGTTAAATTTTAAGCTTTTCATGCCAGAGTACTGTCCATGAGTACTATTCATTTATACGGTACTATTCATAAAAGTACTATTCACGGGTACTATTCACAAATTACTATTCATAAAGTACTATTCACGAAATACTATTCACGAGTACTATTTATGGGGTACTATTCCCAAAGTACTATTCACGGGGTACTATTCACCCACAGTACTATTCATACAAAAATTAATTTCTTTTCGGTCCAAATCATTTTTGATGCAATATCATTCTTGAATTTTACTCCACAAAGCAGTATCATTTTGACAATTTGAACATGATTGAATTCTGGATAAATTAAATTATAAATCTTTAAAAATTTATCCTTTGTTTCTGTTAATTGAATTCTTATATCATTGTCATCATCCTCATGCTTATATTGTGATGAAAGTCATCTTTGGCTTGCGTGCATAGATGAACTTTTGATTGGTATGATTATGACTAGGGATCATTCGGTATAATCGTGACCCGTAATGTTATAAATAATGTGGTAAAAGTTCTCATTGACCTGTAGTTCATTGATGGACAGCTGTTGGTATAATTATGACCAGGGATTATTCGGTATAATCATGACCATTGATTATTACATGAATATCATTGGCCGTGGTGCAGGGATGATTCGATGATGTGGTTTATTTAATAAGCCGAGTCTCAGCGATAAAGTTGATGAAAAACTTTTTAAATCATAGAAGATAGTAGATATCATGCTCTACTTGACTCTACTAATGGATTGCTTGTTCCGCTACAGTTAAACTTGTTGTCTATTATATTCTATCAGTTTGACATTGTTGAAGGCTAATGATAACTTATTCTGCATTATCTTAGTCATAATATTTCTTACTGGGCAGTTGAGCTCACCCTTTTGCTTTCATTGTTCTCTTCAGGAAATGAAAACGTAGCCGGGACTAGTCGGAGAACGGAGTGATGATCCGAGATGGTAGCTGTAGTAGTCCTCACTATTTAGTGTGATAATAAATGTAGTGAGGATTGAATTTGAGTTTGGATATTGTCTATGAGGCAATATTCGTGTAAAAACTCTCAGTTCATGTTGTATAATTAAGTTTATATTTGTATTCAGTACTATGTATTTGGCGACCCAAGATGGGTGATGTATACCTATTTTGGGGGCGTCACAGTTGGTATCAAAGCTTAGGGATATGATCCCTAGCTGAAATGTGAGACAAGAACTAGGAGGGGAGAGACGGAGAATTCATTCGCTAGTATAACCTACCTAAGTTTATTTGGTATTTAATTGGTCGTTCAGAGTATAGGGATAATATGTGACATGTTAATTAACCCTTGGTTTGTGGCAGTATTTGAAAATGACATCCAAAAATGTTGAGATAAGCAATGAAGCACATGAGACCGTTGAGCCACCAACGATCAATACCCAAGATAATGTACAACAGAAAGACAATAATCCTCAGGTAAACAATAACACCGATGAAATGATGAACGATGGGATATTCAGAGGCTTTATGCAATTCATGTAACATCAGGCGAGAGCGACTCCTGTTCAAAATGCAGGTGAAAACACTGGCAACTCTCGGACGGTCACCGCTAAACAGTTCAAGGAGCTGGGACCATCGGAGTTTTTTGGAGAGCCAAAATCACTTAAGTCCGAGACGTGGATAAAATAGATCACCAAGATATTTGATGTCTTGGGATGTTCCGATGAGCAAAAGGTTCCCTTTGCCACCTTCATGTTGCGAGCAGAGGCAGATTACTGGTGGGAATCTGTAAAGCGTACTCAACTTGCCGCACTGAAGATGACTTGGGAGAAGTTTCAAGAACTGTTCAACGACAAGTACTTTTCCAAAAGTATTCGTCACATGAAAGAGGTAGAGTTCATTAAACTGGAGCAAAACAACATGACCGTGTCACAGTACGAAGCCAAGTTTGTCGAGTTGTCCCGGTTTGCATCCCACTTGGTTGATAATGAAGAGAGAATGACGCAGATATTTCTAAGAGGTTTGAAACCTGAGATATGTCAATACCTAATTTCTCACAAACTGTGTTTATATTCAGATGTTGTAAATAGGACTCAGTTATTGGAGCACGATAATGAGTCAACCCAACCAAGAAAGAGCAGCCGACAAATCGATAATACCAGTGGTAGCAGTCATCGAAGCGGTGACAACAAACGTGGAGGGAATCAACATGCCAGAAATGGTAACCACTTCGGTGGTAATCATGGCCAAGACAATAGGAGTGAAAATTTTAATAAGAGAAGGTTCAACAACGATGGAAAGACAGCAGCACCAGCACCCGTTTTTAAGGAAAGAGAACGACCACCGATTGTATGCTTCAAATACTAAGGGGAGGGATATATCAGTCCAAACTGTGTGATGCAGTCGAAAGTATGTTACAATTGTGGAAAAGAAGGTCACCTAGCCCAATTTTATCGTGCACCAAAGTTAAGTCCAGCTGGGATGGAGGCATCAAAGGCCGTCCCAGACAAGACAAAATCGGTAGTTCAAGGGAGAGTGTTTGTCGTAACCTCCCAAAAAGTGAGGAATCCGAACGAAGTGATCACAGACTTTGACTTATCTGTTGAAACTCTATTGGGAGAAACCTCCATTACATCCACTGTTTATAAGTCTTGTTTGATTCAAATCGGTAACTGCACATTACCTGTCGATCTTATCTCTTTGAAAATACTTGCATTTGATGTGAATTTAGGGATTGATTGGTTAACTACTCATCATGCTAAAATCGATTATTTTCGTAAGGTTGTTAGCTTTCATATTCCTAACTAATCTATTATACGAATTCAAGAAACCAAACCACTAAAGTCAATCACTATCATATCAAGCCATAAAGCTATTCGTTTATTAAAAAATGGATGTCAAGCTTTCTTGGCCCATGTCACGGATTTAAATAAAAATACGTCAGATTTGAATGATATTTCTATTGTTAATAAATTTCCTGACATATTCCCTGAAGAACTTCCTGGCCTACACCAGAGCGTGAAATTGAATTTTGTATCGACCTTGAATTCGGTACAAAACCCATTTCTAAAGTCCCATATCGAATGGCTCCTATTGAACTTCAGGAGTTAAAAACCCAACTATAGGAATTGTTAGACATCGATTTCATTCGTCCTAGTACGTCTCCTTGGGGTGCTCCTGTTCTATTCGTGAAGAAACAAGATGGAAGTATACAACTTTGTATTGATTATCGGGAGTTGAATCATGTCACCATCAAAAATAGGTATTGATGATCTGTTTGACTAGTTGCGAGATGCTAAATAATTTTCAAAGATCGATCTTCATTCCGGATATCATCAGTTAAAGATTAAGACTGATGACATTCCAAAGACTGCTTTCAGAACTCGGTACGGGCATTATGAATTCCTAGTCATGTCTTTTGGATTGACTAATGCTCCTGCTGCCTTCATGGACATGATAAACCGAGTATTCAAGGAATATTTGGATCACTTTGTGGTCGTCTTTATTGATGACATCCTCATATACTCCAAAACTCGTGAAGACCATGAGCAACACTTGAGGCTGATACTTTAAAAGTTTCATGAAAACAAGCTTTATGCCAAGTTGAAGAAATATGAGTTCTAGCTTGAACTAATACTTGGTTCTTAATCAAAATAGTACATGGCGTAATGTAGTCGAGCACTATGTGTGCGTTGTTTTGAAACCTTCGTACCATCCCATTTAAACCTCCTTATATCTCCTCACTACCAAATCTATCCCCTATGCTATATTTATGGTCCATAGCAACCAACTATTTAGTAAACTAATTGATTTCAAAAACTCCAACTTTCAAACTTTAATATATGAAGCATGCAAGTCTTCTATCACAATCAATCATAACTCCAACATATAATATGAGCATGATCCTAATATAATACACCAACTGATTTTCAAAATTATATACATACAAACTGACTTTTAAGACTAACCCAACTTACCAACCTTACTCATTTGCAAAATAATATATACATGAAACTTTCTAACTCGGGATGCACTTTTCAATTCGTTTTCCTTTTTTTCCTTTGTTTCTAAAGAGAGATAGATGTCTCAGATAAAATTTACAAATAACTACTTTTACCTTCTTACCTTCAATTAAAACAAAATGAGCAAATAAACCCCCATAAAAGAGAAATAAGTATTAAAGTAAAAAAATGAAAAGAAAACAAATATTCATTACTCGATTAATGCAGATTTCTACAGTATCTTAAACAGTCAAAGAAAAAGAAAGTAACATTTCTGCTAAAAAGGTCAATAATCATGATTAATGCATGAAAAAAAAGAAAGAAAAAGAAAGCTAAAAATTTGTAACAGATAACATGGAAATAGACATGTTAAGTTCTGCAACTGTGCATCCCAGAGTTTTGGTTCTCTTTTATATTTCTGTGCTAGCAAATGTCAAATTGAGGTGCCTTAATTAAGTAGGTGTCTTAACCGTGGAAATCATATCGTGGTCATCAAATCGCTCAAGAGTAAAACATGAGGAAGAAAGTGCAAGAAGGTGCTATTCCGGAAGCAAGAATCGATGAAGAAGGAATACTTCGAGTCAACTCCAGACTTTGTATTTCTAACGATTCTGACTTGAAGTATAAAATCATGATGGAGGCGCACAACACACCGTTTGCAATCCATCCTGGGAGTACCAAAATGTATCGTGATCTTCGACATACATTTTGGTGGAGCAATATGAAGAGAGAGATAGCGGGGTTTATCTCAAGGTGTCTACCTTGTCAACGAGTCAAGGCGGTGCATCATGTGCCAAAAGGTCCATTGCAACCACTTGAAATTTTAGAATGGAAGTGGGATCACATTACCATGGATTTCGTTACTGGTCTTCCCAAGGTTTCTCAAGGCATAGATGCAATTTGGGTCATTGTTGATAGATTGACCAAGTCGGCTCATTTCTTACCGATACGAGAAACTTATACACTTGAACGTCTTACTAGTATGCATATAAACGAGATTGTAAGATTGCATGGTATGCTAGTATCCATAGTTTCTGATCGAGACCCAAGATTTACTTCAAGATTTTGGGTTAGTTTGCAAAAAGCTATAGGCACGGATTTACGATTTAGTTCGGCATATCATCCTCAAATGGACGGACGGTCAGAAAGGACTATTCAAACTTTTGAAGATTTATTAAGACTCTGTGTCCTTGACTTCAAGGGAAGTTGGGACAAGTTCTTACCATTGGTGGAGTTTTCCTACAACAACAGTTATCAAGAAAGTATTGGTATGGCTCCATTTAAGGCGTTGTATGGAAGAAAGTGTCGTTCTCCAGTATGCTGGGATGAGGTGGGTGAAGCAACATTGTTGGGACCGGAGTTGGTACGTATGACTACGAAAAATAATCAAACGATCCGACAACGTATAAAAACCTCACAAGATCGAGAAAAGAGTTATGCTGATCTTTATCGAAAGGACGTGGAATTCAATATTGGAGATCATGTGTTGTTACGTGTTGCTCCATGGAAATGAGTTACGATATTTGGAAAGAGAGGAAAGCTTAATCCTCAATTCATTGGCCCATTTATAATCCTCGAACGAGTTATCTCGTGTTCATAACGTTTTTCACATATCTATATTACGTAAATATGTGAAAGACCCGAACCACATTATTGAATTAGAACTAGACGAGATAGAAGAAGATTTAACGTATGAAGAGTTACCTGTTAAAATCTTGAATAAGAAGGATTATATTCTACGCTCTAAGGTTATACCTCAAGTCAAAGTTTTGTAGAGAAACCACGATGTGGAGGAAATGACCTGGGAGTTAGAATCTGAGATGAAGTCAAGGTATCCTCACCTCTTCGATATACTAGGTACGTACCCTAATTTCGAGGACGAAATTTCATAAGAAGGGGAGGTTGTAAGACCCCAACTTTTATGAATAAAGATTAAATTTTCTCGAAATATATTTTTGAATATTATGGTGTGGGTATGATATAATGTTATAGTTGTGGGTAATATTTGTAACGCCCCCAAAATAGGTATACATCACCCATTCTGAGTTGTCAAATACATGGTACAGAAACAACCACAACTTTATTAATACAATTGTCATACAAAATACGACAACATTTAAACTGTGAGTCTAAATATAAATAATGTCTTCTAGATAGTATTCAAACTCAAATAAGTCCTCATTACAATTATTGATTATTTTACAAAAAAAATAGTGAGGACTACTAAAACAACTTTCTAGAACCATCATTCCATACCTCGACTAGTACTTGCTACATTCTCGCCTCCTGAGAAGAAAAATGGAACAAAAAGGAAAGGGTGAGCTCAACTAGCCCAGTAAAGAATATTATAACTAAGATAATATAGAACAAATTATCTTTAGTCCTTAACAGGAAAAAATTTAATAGAATACAGTAGACAATAAGTTTTAAATAAATATTCGCAGCGGAAATAACAATTCATTAGAAGAGTTAAGTAGAGAATGAAATCTACTATCATCTATGAATTTAAAAGTCCATCATCAATATTTTATCTCTGTAACATAAATCAATATTCATCCTGAATCAAATATTCATCTTTGCACTACATGCCAAAGATATTCATCAGTTGGTCATGTTCATCTCAACACCTGTTCATCTTTGCACTACGGGCCAAAGATATTCATCAGAAAATCATTCATCTTTGCACTACAGGCCAAAAATATTCAGTTATATCATCATTTAGGACTGAGGATGATGAAAAATATTTAAAGAAAAACGAATCCAGTGAAACAAAAGAATAAATATTAAGGATTCATATTTCGGTTTATCCATGTCCAAAAATACCTCATAAATAATCATAGTGGAGTAAAATTCAAGAATGATCAAAACATGGATACAATCAAAGCTAGTAACAAAAATAGACATCTGGAACACAGAAGAAAAATTTTTATTTTTCTGTAAATAGTACTGTATTCGTGAATAGTACCGTATACGGAAATAGTGCCGTATACGTGAATAGTAACTTCGACACAAAAAGTTCTAAATTTGATAAAAAGTTCAAACCAATATTTCGATATAATGATATTGAAAAAAATAATATCATTTAAGAAGAAAATAACATCCCTTATCTCGAAAGAATAGTACATATGGCTGAAATACTGAATATAATGCTGAAGGAAACTTGTACCGTATTACAACACTCAAAGTCTTAAAATACTCACAAGAATACGCTCGATAATATAGAGAGAGAAAACTTCAGTTTCTGGTGTGATTTTTAATTCTAACCTAAGCACCCTATTTATAGGAAAATGCTTAGAACACCAAAGCAGAAAATTTAATAAATTAATAATATTATTTTTTCCAAATCTTCCTACGCACACCACCAGCTGAAATCAACCACTAACACATGTCCCATAAATGAAAAAAACATTTTTCATAAAATAAATAATTAAAACTTCCAAAAATCAATTATTTCGGAACTTCAAAACTTCAATAATTTATAATAAATAGCCCTTTTATCAAAAAATTTGGACCTTATGTCTTTTTCATAGGAAATTCCATTCTCTACAACTTTGTAAGTTTAAGTTTTTCCAAATTCCAACCAAAAATTGATCGAAATCCACAAACGGACGATCTTACAGGTTATAATCAAATTTCAGTCAAGAAATGGGGTCACAAACATGTTTTAAATATTTTTAGTTATAAAAATACTCTTCCTTTTCATATACTCATATATCCCATATTCATTGTAAAAATATTACCATTATTATATTATTAAAATATAATAATATATTTAAAAAAATTATTTTATCAGAAAAAGATAAAATATTAATTTTGAACAATTGTCACATTAAATTTTTTTTTCATCTATATCCACATAAAATCAATATTTTTCTCATCATATTAATCAATAATTAATTATTCACAAATAATATTACAACATCACAATACTGGCAACCAGGCCGTTCTTAGGAAAGAGGGGGCTTTTCAATAAGGATCTCTCCTTACTGGCGCACAATTAGATGACCAAACCTCTCCTTAGACAAAACTTTCTAGACAATGCCAATAATATTATCTAATAATATTATTCAGATAATATGAATTATTGCTCCGATAATGAAAAATACTGTGTAATAACAATTATTAAAACAACAGTATAAAATATCAACGTAGCAATTATTGAATCAATAAAATAAAATATTGAACAGTAATTACTGTAACAATTATTGAGTAGTGCCTTCTTACGTAAGAATCAATAATTGGTGTAATACCGTATGCTACTGTGCAACAACGCGTATTACTGTATTTTAACCACCGGGTATTCCAATAGTATTAACGGTAACAACTACGCCGTTATTCATAAACAACTTATACTTGTCGTTTTCTTCATCCAATCACTTTCCGTTATGGGGCCCACACAAGGCTGCGCCGTTGTACGAATATTTTTCGACAGTAAGAATATTCCACGACCAAACGAATATTCCCCGACAACAATGAATATTTTATAACCACTTGAAATATTTATGCATTTCACCCAAAACTAACCACATTAATCAAATCAACCCTCACTATTTCAAAATAATAAATAGAGAAAATTAAATTTCATTTATAATAAGTTGGGGTCTTACAACCTCCCCTCCTTATGAAATTTCGTCCTCGAAATTGACGTACGCACCTGGTATTTCGAAAAGGTGAGGATACCTTGCTTTCATTTTCGTTTCCAACTCCCAGGTCATTTCCTCAATAGCATGGTTCCTCCACAAAACTTTAACTTGTGGTATGATCTTTGTACGTAGGACGTGCTCCTTTCTATCCAAGATTTTGACAGGTACCTCCTCATACGTTAAATCTTCGGCTATCTCGTCCGGTTGTAACTTAATAACGTGGTTCGGATCTTTCACATATTTACGAAGCACATATATATGAAAAACATTATGAACACGAGACATACTTGGAGGTAACGTGAGTCTATAGGCCACATTTCCTACCCAGTCAAGAATCTGAAATGGACCAATAAATCGTGGATTGAGCTTTCCTCTATTCCCAAATCTTGTAACTCCCTTCCATGGAGCAACTCGCAATAATACATGATCCCCAATACCAAATTCCACGTCCTTTCGATGAAGATCCGTATAACTCTTTTGTCGATCCTGTGCCATTTGTATACGTTGTCAAATCATTTGGATCTTTTTCGTGGTCATACGTACCAACTGTAAGACCTCGAATTTTATGAAATAAAAGTATTCAATTTTTCTTATAATTACTATATAGTAAATGGTTAAATTGATAAAAAGCAAAGTTATGGGTGTTATATGAATTTTTTTCAAAATACGCAAGTGGTTATAAAATATTCATTATTGTCGGAGAATATTCGTTTGGTCGTGGAATATTCATACGACGGCGTAGCCATTTGTGGGCCCTATACAAAATAACTGTCGGATGAAGATAACGACAAATTTGAGTTTTTACAAATAACAACGTAGTTATTACCGTTAACACTGTTAGAATACCCGGTGGTTAAAATACAGTAATACGCGTGGTTGCACAGTAGCACACGGTATTGCACAGTATTGTTGAATTATTGATCCTTACGTAAGAAGGAACTACTCAATAATTATTACAGTAGCTACTGTTCAATATTTTATTTTATTGATTCAATAATTGTTGCGTTGATATTTTATATTATTGTTGTTTCAATAATTATCACTGCACAGTATTTCCCATTATCAGATAAATAATTCATATTATTTGAATAATATTATTAGATAATATTATTAGCAATGTCTAGAATGTTCTGTCTAAGGAGAGGTTTGGTCATCTAATTGTGCGCTAGTAAGGAGAAATCCTTATCGGAAAGCCCCTCTTTCTTGGGAACTGCCTGGTTGTCATTATTATAATTCTGTAATATTATTTGTGAATAATTAATTATTAATTTATATGATAAGAGAAATATTTATTTAATGTGGATATAAATGATGGATTTATTTATGTGGTTATAAATGAAGAAATTAATGTTGAGGTATTTTATTAGTATTTTGTCGGATTGGAGGTATTAAAAGATCAAATCGGTGTTCTTACAGCTTTATTGTGTGAGTTATAATATTTAATCCGACCGTTGGATCGTTGTGATTTTTAGATATGTTATACATATATAAGTTGAGTATATGTCCATAAATTTTGAACCGTTAAAAATAAACGTATAATTTGTTATGAATTTTAAGAGGTGACTGATTCAGAAATTAGGTTTATAAATGATTTTGGTGAAAAATTCTAGAAATAGGTGGGCTCCACTTTTGGTTGTTGTGGAAGATGGTTGATTTTTGATGGGTGGAATAGTAGCAGGTAAAGCCATCAGGGTAGCAGGTCAAGTTTGCATCGGCGTGCTAATATTTTTCTATAAATAGAGGGCTAAGTTAGAATTGAAAATCACACAAGAATTCATAAGTTTTCTCTCTTTTTCTCTCTAGATTATCGAGTGTATTTTGTGAGTATTTAGATACTTGGTGAGTTGCTATTCATCAGTGCAAGTTTCCTTCAGCGTCATATCTGATATCCAGTCAGAAGTGTCACTCTTTTGAGGTAAGAGATAGTAAGGGATATTAAGGGATGTTATATTCTTCATAATGATGTTATTCTTTCAATATCATTATACTGAAATATTGGTATGAATTTTATTGTGAAATTTCTACCTTTTTGAGTCGGGGTTACTATTCACGTATACAACACTATTCACGTATACAGCACACTATTCATGCATATGGCACTATTTACGTATATGATATTATTTACGTATACGGTACTATGTACGAATACGGAGTACTATTCACGAGTTACTATTCATGAGTTACTATTCATGAGTACTATTAACGACAAAATTGGTTTTTTTTTCTGACCAAATTATCGTTGATTTATGAATATTGCTCTTGAAATTAAATCCATATTTTGATCATATTATTTTTATTATCATATATAACATTTTTATAACCCTGATGTTGAAATTCTCTTTCACTTGAGTGTAAAGATGGGTAGATTGTTGGTATGATCATGACTATGGGTTCTCTTTGGCCAGTAGTGCAAAGTTGAATTGTTGACTGGTATGATCATGACCATTGAATTTATAACTGAATATCTTTAGCTTAAGTGCAAAGGTGAATTGATCAACATGGTTATAATTATTGTTTATATAATTCTGAATTGATTATATATTTCTTTGAGATATTAATATATTTGGCCTGTATTGCAAATATGAACTGTTGAATAATATCTTTGGCCTGTAGTGCAAAGATGAATTGTTGATGAATATCTTTGGCCCGTAGTACAAAGATGACCTGTTAATGAATATCTTTGGCCTGTAGTGCAAAGATGGTCTGTTGATGAATATCTTTGGCCCGTAGTGCAAAGATGAAATTGTTAGTATGATTATAAACAGGAACTGTGATTTGGTATAATCATGATCTTTGATGTTTCAGGTAAAGACATGTGATGAAAATTATCTTCGTCCTGGGTGCGAAGAGGAATTTAGAATCACAATTATGATTATAAGATATTCATATGATTGTGGAAAGGAATTGTTGATTGATGTTACAGGGATAAAATATTGTAGGTGAATTTTTAACATAGAGAAGATAATAGACTTTATAGTCTATTTGACTCTTCTAATGGATTGATCGTTCCGCTGCAACTATGGTTGAAAAGTTTTATCATCTATCGTATGTTCTAAATCTCTGATTTATTACTCATGAAGGCTATTGATAATTTAATTATCTTTAGTCATGATATTCTTTACTGGGCTAGTTGAGCTCACCCTTTTGCTTCACAATTGCTTTCAGGTAATAAGAGTGTAGCTGGGTCGAGCGGGGGTAACAGGGAAATAGAACGGTGGTCTCTAGCTGTGGAGGTTCTCTCTAAGAAGTATAAAAAAGTGTGTTGTATTTTATACATCATTTAGTAGTTATATTTGGTGAATCCAATAGGGTGAGGAGAACCCAACGTTGGAAGGGTGTTTTGCCACTATCATACAAGATGTTTAATGACATACAACCTTGTGTCATCATAAGACAGGGTTGTGCACATCCATTTGCTGAATATATCTACAAGCATTACCTATATAATCTTGGTATTTGGTTGAAATATAACTCTAAATTAGAGACAGTGGAGATAATGATATGTCAAGAGAAGACTCACCATTGGAAAGAATATGACAGTAATCTTCTCATTTTTCTTTGGGGTCTATTGGGTCAACCAATGATAATTCTGTGGACATATGATATCTATCATAACCTAGACGCATGACCTCCCATGTACGAAGATTTTCTTGAGCACTTCCCAAATATTTTAATTTCTAAAACAATTTTTGACTATACCTTTATGTAAGGTGTCATTGTGAGGTGTTGTCCACGGTTGGGACATGAGTCACATTTGGTATATATTTGTATCCAAACTCACATCAAATTTTTTGTTGTATTTTGCACGATAATTGTTGTAATAAAGTTGTAGTTATTTTCTGTACCATGTATTTGGCGACTCAGAATAGGTTGGATGGAATGGACCTATTTTGGGATTGTCATACCAACTCTGGTCTTAACAATGTTGCTTCACCCACCTCATCCCAACATATTGGAGACACTTTCGTCCATATAATGCTTCGAATGGAGCCACACCTATACTTGCCTGATAACTGTTGTCGTAAGAGAATTCCACCAATGGTAAATACTTATCCCAACTCCCTTTGAAATCTAGGACACAAAGTCTTAATAGATCTTCAAGAGTTTTAATAGTCCTCTTTGATTGTCCGTCCGTTTGAGGATGGTATGCCGAACTGAATCGTAAATCTGTGCCCATAGCTTTTTGTAAGCTAACCCAAAATCGTGAAGTAAATCTTGGGTCACGATCCGAAACTATGGGTACTGACATGCCATGCAATCTCATAATATCAATTACGTACATATGAGCAAGACGTTCAAGGGAATAAGTCTCCCGTATCGGCAAGAAATAAGCAGACTTGGTTAATCTATCAACAATAACAGATATAGCATTTATGCCTTGAGAAACTGTGGGAAGACCCGTAACGAAGTCTATGGTAATGTGTTCCCACTTCCATTTCGGAATCTCAAGTGGTTGTAATGGACCCTTAGGCACTTGATGCTCCGTCTTTACACGTTGACACGTTAAACACCTCGAGATAAACTTTGCAATCTCTCTCTTCATATTGTTCTACCAAAATGTATGTTGAAGATCACGATACATTTTGGTACTTCCAGGATGGATTGCAAATGGTGTATTGTGTGCCTCCATCATGATTTTGTACTTCAAATCAGAATCGTTAGGAACACAAAGTCTGGAGTAGACTCGAAGTATTCCTTCTTCATCGATTCTTGCTTCTGGAATAACACCTTCTTGCACTTTCTTCTTCATAAGCATCAGCTCCGGGTCTGTGGCTTGAGCAACTTTAACTTTATCGATTAAAGCTGGTTCTATACGTATACTTGATATCATTGCATGGGTCCCCGGAGTCTTGAATTTTATCTTCATCTTTTGTAAATCACACCAAATGGGCCTTTGTGTTGACAACATCGCACTCGTTCCCGCGTATGATCTTCTACTCAATGCGTCAGCTACCACGTTCGCTTTTTCAGGATGGTATTGAATGGTATGGTCGTAGTCTTTCAACAGCTCGAGCCAACGTCATTTCCGCATGTTGAGTTCTTTTTGAGTGAAGAAATATTTGAGGCTTTTATGGTCTGAATATATCTCCACTTTCTCCCCATATAGATAGTGCCTCCAGATCTTCAGCGCGAAAACGACTGCTGCCAACTCTAGATCATGAGTAGGATAATTCCTCTCATATTCTTTAAGCTGTCGCGAGGCATAAGCTATGACTTTCCCATGTTGCATGAGAACACATCCTAACCCTTTGCCTGAAGCATCGCTGTAGATAACAAATCCATCTGAACCAGATGGTATTGTCAGAACAGGTGCTGAAATGAGTCTCCTCTTAAGCTCTTGAAAACTCTTCTCGCATTCCTCGCTCCATACAAATTTTGTATCTTTTCGAGTCAGCTGAGTTAACGGAGTAGCGATTCGACAAAATCCTTCCACAAATCTCTGATAATAACCAGCCAAGCCCAGAAAGCTGCGTACTTCGGTCACCGTCTTCGGTTGCTCCCAACTTTGTATTGCTTCAATCTTCGTCGGGTCGACAGATACTCCATGTTTCGATACCACGTGCCCTAGGAATGCTACTTCCTCAAGCCAGAACTCACATTTCTTCAACTTGGCATATAGCTTTTTTTCACGAAGCCTTTGGAGTACCAGCTTCAAATGGTGCTCATGATCTTCACGACTTTTGGAATATATGAGGATGTCTTCAATAAAGACAACAACGAACTGATCTAAATATTCCTTGAATACTCGATTCATCATATCCATGAAAGTCGCAGGAGCATTAGTCAATCCAAAAGACATGACTAAGAATTCATAATGCCCGTACCGAGTTCTGAAGGCAGTCTTTGGGATATCATCTGTTCTAATCTTCAGCTGATGATATCCAGAACGGAGATCGATCTTTGAAAAGAATTGTGCTCCTTGTAACTGGTCAAACAGGTCATCGATACGAGGTAGCGGATACCTATTCTTGATGGTGACATGGTTCAATTCCCGATAGTCAATACAAAGTCGCATACTCCTATCTTTCTTCTTTACGAATAAAATAGGAGCACCCCAAGGAGATGTACTAGGACGAATGAAATCGATGTCCAACAACTCCTGTAGTTAGACCTTTAACTCCTGAAGTTCAATAGGAGCCATTCGATATGGGGTTTTAGAAATGGGTTTTGTACCAGGTTCAAGATCAATAAAGAATTCAACTTCACGTTCTGGGGGTAGACCAGGAAGTTCTTCAGGAAATACATCAGGAAAGTCACTAATAACAGGAATATTATTCAAATCTGATGTGTCTTTATTTAAATCCATAACATGGGCTAAGAAAGCTTGACATCCGTTTTTCAATAAACGAATAGCTTTATGACATGATATGAAAATGATTGATTTTAGTGGTTTAGTTGCTTGAATTCGAACAACAGGTTGATTAGGAACATGAAAACTAACAACCTTACGAAAACAATCAATTTTGGCATGATGAGTAGTTAACCAATCAATCCCTAAAATCATATCAAAAGCAAGTATCTTTAAAGAGATAAGGTCAACAGGTAATGTGATAGTGCCAACTTGGATCAAACAAGACTTATAAACAGTGGATGTGATGAAAGTTACTCCTAACGGAGTTTCCACAGATAGGTCAAAGTCTTATTTCTCCGGAGTCAAGTTTAAACGTTGAGCACAAGTAGGAGAGATAAATGAATGGGTAGCACCGGTATCTAGTAAGGTATAAACTTCACAAGAATTTATGATTAGCTTACCCGTGATCACCTCATTTGAGTTCCTCGCATCTTGACCAGTCACGACAAACGCTCTTCCAGGAACCGTTGACTTTGACTTTTCTGGGACAGCCTTTTGAGTCACCATCCCCGTTGGACTTGGTTTTGCTATAGTGCAATCTCGAGCGATATGTCCTTCCTTTCCATAATTATAACATACCTTGAACTGTTGTGGACAGTTTGGGCTGATATGTCCTTCTTTTTCGCACTTATAGCATATGACATGTGGTCGTTCTCCTCCCTTAGAACCAGTTGTTGCTGGTGCTGACGTCTTCACATTATCATTGTTGAATCTCCTCTTTTTAAAATCTCCCCCCGACTCGCTTCTTCTATTTTCATGGCTATGATTACTACCAGAGTTGTTACTGCTTTTATCCATATTTTTCTTCCTCCGCTGGTTATCATTGCTCCGATGACTGCTGTCACCGGTATAACCATGGTTGTGGTCCCTCGGTTGAATGTACTCGTTATCTCGCTCTAATAATTGAGCCCTATTGACAACATCTGAATATAGAGAAAATTTATGAGAAATGAGATACTGACGTATGTCGGGTTTCAAACCTCTCAGAAACATCCGCGTCATACGTTCTCATTCTCCACCAAATGAGGTGCAAACCTGGATAACTCAGCGAACATTACCCCGTACTGGGACACCGTCATGTTGTTTTGTTCCAGTCTAATAAACTCCACTTCCTTCATATGACGAATACTTTCAGGAAAGTACTTGTCATTGAACAGTTTTTGAAACGTTTCCCAAGACATGCTAAGTGCGGCTGGATGGGTACGCTTCACAGATTCCCACCAGTAATCTGCCTCATTACGGAACATAAAGGTGGCGAATGGAACCTTCTGTTCCTCCGTGCATCCCAAGACATTGAATATCTTGGTAATTTGTTTGACCCACGTCTCCGCCTCAATCGGGTCCGATTTTCCCCAGAATTCTGGTGGTCCCAACTCCTTGAACTGCTTGGCTGTGACCAGTTATGTGTTGCCATTATTTCTTCCTATATTTTGAACAGGAGTCTCCCTCGCCTGGTTTTGTATAAACCGCAAAAAGCTTCTAAACATCTCATCGTTCATCGTCTACTCAGTGGTGTTGTTTACAGGAGGAACATTGCCGGCCTGTTGCACGTTCTCCTCGGTGGTGATTAGTGGTGTCTCCACAGTCTCATTTACTCTACCGTTAATATTCTCGGTTGCCATTCTCAAATACTGCCATAAAACAAGGGTTAATTAAACAAATTAACAAATCACATAATACCCCTATATTATGACCGACCGACAAATAAGCTTAGGTAGGACACACTAGCGAAGGATTTACTCGTCTCTCCCCTCCTAGTTCTATTCCCCGATCTCCGCCAGAGATCATATCCCTAAGCTCTGATACCAACTGTGACGCCCCCAAAATAGGTATACATCACCCATTCTGAGTTGTCAAATACATGGTACAGAAACAACCACAACTTTATTAATATAATTGTCATACAAAATACGACAACACTTAAACTGTGAGTCTAAATACAAATAATGTCTTCTAGACAGTATTCAAACTCAAATAAGTCCTCATTATAATTATTGATTATTTTACAAAAAAAATGGTGAGGACTACTAAAATAACTTTCTAGAACCATCATTCTATACCCCGACTAGTACTTGCTACATTCTCACCTCCTGAGAAGAAAAATGGAACAAAAAGGAAAGGGTGAGCTCAACTAGCCCAGTAAAGAATATTATAACTAAGATAATATAGAACAAATTATCGTTAGTCCTCAACAGAGAAAAATTTAATAGAATACAATAGACAACAAGTTTTAAATCAATATTCACAGCGGAAATAACAATTCATTAGAAGAGTTAAGTAGAGAATGAAATCTACTATCATCTACGAATTTAAAAGTCCATCATCAATATTTTATCCCTGTAACATAAATTAGTATTCATCCTGAATCAAATATTCATCTTTGCACTACATGACAAAGATATTCATCCGTTGGTCATGTTCATCTCAACACCTGTTCATCTTTGCACTACGGGCCAAAGATATTCATCAGAAAATCATTCATCTTTGCACTACAGGCCAAAGATATTCAGTAATATCATCATTCAGGACTGAGGATGGTGAAAAATATTTTAAAGAAACTGAATCCAGTGAAACAAAAGAATAAATATTAAGGATTCGTATTTCGGTTTATCCATGTCCAAAAATACCTCATAAATAATCATAGTAGAGTAAAATTCAAGAATGATCAAAACATGGATACAATCAAAGGTAGTAACAAAAATAGACATCTGGAACAAATAAGAGAAAATTTTATTTTTCTGTGAATAGTGTCGTATTCGTGAATAGTGCCGTATACTTGAATAGTAACTCCGACACAAAAAGTTTTAAATTTGATAAAAAGTTCAAACCAATATTTCGGCATAATGATATTGAAAAAAATAATATCATTTAAGAAGAAAATAACATCCCTTACCTCGAAAGAATAGTACTTATGGCTAGAATACTGAATATAGTGCTGAAGGAAACTTGCACCGTATTACAACACTCAAAGTCTTAAAATACTCAGAAGAATACGCTCGATAATATAGAGAGAGAAAGAGAGAGACAACTTCAGTTTCTGGTGTGATTTTTAATTCTAACCTAAGCATCCTATTTATAGAAAAATGCTTAGAACACCAAAGCAAAAAATTTAATAAATTAATAATATTATTTTTTTCAAATCTTCCTACGCACACCACCAGCTGAAATCAACCACTAACACATGTCCCATAAATGAAAAAAATGTTTTTCATAAAATAAATAATTAAAACTTTCAAAAATCAATTATTTTGGAACTTTGAAACTTCAATAATTCATAATAAATAGCTCTTTTATCAGAAAAATTCAGACCTTATGTCTTTTCCATAGAAAATTCTATTCTCTACCACTTTGTAAGTTTAAGTTTTTCTAAATTCCGAACAGAAATTGACCGAAATTCACAAACGGGCGATCTTACAGGCTATAATCAAATTTCAGTCAAGAAATGAGATCACAAACATGTTTTAAATATTTTTAGTAACAAAAATACTCTTCCTCCTCATATACTCATATATCCCACATTTATTATAAAAATATCACCATTATTATATTATTAAAATATAATAATATATTTAAATGAATTATTTTATCAGAAAAAGATAAAATATTAATTTTCAATAATTGTCACATTAAAAATTTTCTCCATCTATATCCACATAAAATCAATATTTTTCTCATCATATAAATCAATAATTAATTATTCACAAATAATATTACAGAATCACAATACTGGCAACCAGACCGTTCCCAAGAAAGAGGGGACTTTCCAATAAGGATCTCTCCTTACTGGCGCGCAATTAGATGACCAAACCTCTCATTAGACAGAACTTTCTAGACATTGTCAATAATGTTATCTAATAATATTATTCAAATAATATAAATTATTGCTCCGATAATAGAAAATACTGTGTAGTAATAATGATTGAAACAACAGTATAAAATATCAACGTAGTAATTATTAAATCAATAAAATAAAATATTGAACAGTAATTACTGTAACAATTATTGAGTAGTGCCTTCTTACGTAAGAATCAATAATTGGTACAATACTGTGTGCTACTGTGCAACAACGCGTATTACTGTGTTTTAACCACCGGGTATTCCAATAGTATTAACGGTAACAACTACGCCGTTATTCATAAATAACTTATACTTGTCATTTTTTTCATCCAATCGCTTTCTGTTATGGGGCCCACATAAGGCTGCGCCGTCGTACGAATATTCTCCGACAGTAAGAATATTCCACGACCAAACGAATATTCTCCGACAACAATGAATATTTTATAACCACTTAAAATATTTACGCATTTCACCCATAACTAACCACATTAATCAAATCAACCCTTACTATTTTAAAATAATAAATAGAGAAAATTAAATTTTATTTATAATAAGTTTGGGTCTTACAATATTTATAAATTCTGCAAAGTAAGCAAGTTGTTATAAAATATTCGATTGGTTGGGGATTATTCGTTTTAACACGGAATATTCATATGACGACACAATTATTGGTGGACTCCACAACGAAAGTATTGTCATAGTTAAAAAATGACAGAAATATCTTTTTATAAAAATAACGGTGAAAATTTTACCGTTAAACTGTTGAACTACCCGGTAGTAAAAGTACAGTAATACGCGTGGTTACATAGTAGCACACGGTATTGATTATTGATGCTTACGTGAGAAGTCACTCGGTTATACTCAATTATTGCTACAGTAATTATTGCATCATATCTCTCATATTATTGATTCAATTATTATCACAGTATCATCTGCATAATATTTTATATTATTAAATCAATAATTGAGACAACAAAGTTATCCATATTATTATTTACAATATTAACAATGTCTAGAAGTTCTGTCAAGGAGAGGTTTGGTCACCTAATTGAGTTTGGATATTGTCTATGAGGCAATATTCGTGTAAAAACTCTCAGTTCATGCTGTATAATTAAGTTTGTATTTGTATTCAGTACTATGTATTTGGCGACCCAAGATGGGTGATGTATACCTATTTTGGGGGCGTCACAGTAACCATCATTTGTAGCACCTTGTCGAGTATCGTGACAAAATGTTCGGACGAGATACCTGTACTCTCGACCCCTACTACAATGTCTTGAGCAATTTGAAGCAGGTAAGCACGTGAAGAATGTCTCCTCCCTGAATACGGATCGATGCTAAACTTATCCGACACCGCTGTCATAACTCTCTAAAATAGCTCGTTGTCCAAGCCAACCTTTGTGACGCCCCCAAAATAAGTACACATCACCCATCTTGAGTCGCCAAATACATGGTACAAAATTTAAATACAACTTAATAATACAACTGCCGTGTAAAATACGATAAAACATAAACTGAGAGTTTTAAAATGAATATTATCTTCTAGACAGTATTCAACTCAAATAGAGTCCTCAATACAATTATTATCACACTATTTCATAGAATAGTGAGGACTGTGAATGCTATCATCTGGACCGTCACTCCGTTTTCCGACTAGTCTCGACTACGTTCTCATTTCTTGAAGAGGACAATGAAAGCAAAAGGGTGAGCTCAACTAGCCCAGTAAGAAATATTATGACTAAGATAATGCAGAATAATTTATCGTTAGCCTTCAACAGTGTTAAACTGATAAAATATAACAAACATCAAGTTTAACTGCAGCGGAACAAGCAATCCATTAGAAGAGTCAAGTAGAGAATAAAATCTACTATCTTCTATGATTTAAAAGGTTTTTCATCACTTTTATCGCTGAGACTCAGCTTAATAAATAATCCACATCATCCCTGCACTACGGCCAAGGATATTCATTAGTATCACGACCACAAATTATCCATACACTACGGCCCAAGGATATTTATGTATTCATCAATGGTTATGATCATGCCAACAACTGTCCATCAATGCACTACGGGCCAATGAGGACTTTTACCACATCATTTGTAATATTACGGTCATGATTATACCGAATAATCTCTGGTCATAATCATACCAACTCCATCTATGCACTACAGGCCACAGATGACTTTCAACATAATATAAACATGAGGATGATGACAATGATATACGAATTCAATAAAACAAGTTCAAGGATAAATTTTTAAATATTTATAATTTAATTTATCCAGAAATCAATAACGTCTAAATTGTCAACATGATACTGCTTTATGGAGTAAAATTCAAGAATAATATTGTACCAAAAATAATTTGGACCGAAAACGAATCAATTTTTATCATGAATAGTACCCCGGGTGAATAGTATCCCGTGTATAGTACTTCAGTAATAATAACCCCGTGAATAGTACTCCGGCATGAAAAAGTTTAAATTTATCAAGAATGCTCAGAATAATATTTTCATGAAAAGATACTGGATGAAACGCAAATATCAAGGATATTCTACTAATTTCATGGAGTATAGAAGCCAAAATTTTAATAAAACGAGTATAGAATGAAGATCAAAATATGTATACAATTAATTATAGTAACCATAATAGACATTTGGGACAAAAAAGTAGAAAATTTCATTTTTTGGTGAATAGTGCCGTATTGGTGAATAGTGCCGTATACGTAAATAGTAACCCCGACATAAAAAAGTAAAAATTCTACAATAAAATTCATATCAATATTTCGGCATAATGATACTGAAGAAAATAATATCATTTACGAAGAAAATAACATCCCTTACCTCAAAAGAATAGTACTTCTGGCAGGAATATCAGATATAACGCTGAAGGAAACTTGCACCGTATACAACACTCAAGATGTCTAAATACTCACAAAAATACACTCGATAATATAGAGAGAGAAAACTTCAGTTTCTGGTGTGATTTTCAATTCTAACCTAAGCACCCTATTTATAAGAAAATGCTTAGAACACCAAAGCAGAAAATTTAATAAAATATTAATATATTTATATAAATTTCTTACGCACACCAAGAAATATGAATTCAGCTACTTACACATGCAAGTGGAGCCCACCAAAATGATAAACATGCTTTAAACCTTTTTTGTAATAAAATCAATTCAAACCCAATATTTCGAAACTTTAATAATTCATAATAAATAGCCCTTTTATCAGAAAAATTCAAATCTTATTTCCATTCCAAAAAATTTTTAATTCTCTACAACTTTGCAGAAGAAAGTTTTTCTAGATTCCAAATAAAAATTCACCGAAATTCACATACGGACGATTTTGCAGGCTATAACCAAATTTCAGTCAAAAATAGGGTCCACCAACACACAAAACATGTGTTAAATATTTTTTGTAACAAAAATACTCTTCCTCCATATTTATTCATATATTACACATTCATTGTAAAAATATCACCATTATTATATTATTAAAATATAATAATATATTTAAATAAATTATTTTATCAGAAAAGATAAAATATCAACTTTCAACAATTGTCACATTAAAAATTTTTTCCATCTATATCCACAGAAAATGAATATTTTTTTATCATATAAATTAATAATTAATTATTCATAAATAATATTACAGAATCACAATACTGACAACCAAGCCGTTTCCAAGAAAGAGGGGACTTTCTAATAAGGATTTCACCTTACTGGCGAGCAATTAGGTGACCAAACTCTCCTTAGACAGAACTTTCTAGACATTGCCAATAATGCTATCTAATAATATTATTCAAATAATATGAATTATTGATCTGATAATAAAAAAAATTGTGTAGTGACAATTATTGAAATAACAATAATATAAAATATCAACGTAGCAATTATTGAATCAATAAAATAAAATATTAAACAATAATTACTGTAATAATTATTGGGTAAAATTGAGTGACTTCTCACGTAAGCACCAATAATCAATACCGTGTGCTACTATACAACCACGCGTATTACTGTACTTTTACTACCGGGTAGTTCAACAGTTAACGGTAAAACTTCCGCCGTTATTTTCATAAAAAGATATTTCTGTCGTTTTCTCATTTCGACAATAATTCAGTTGTGGGGTCCACCAATAATTGTGCCGTCGTACGGATATTTTCCTACAAAAAGAATATTTTTTGACCAATCGAATATTTTATAACCACTTGCTTACTTTTCAAAATTTATAAATATTACCCACAACTATAACATTATCTCAAATCCACACCATAATATAAAAAAAATATTTCGAGAAAATTAAATATTTATTCATAAAATTTGAGGTCTCACAATCTCCCCTCCTTATAAAATTTCGCCCTCAAAATTTACGTACGTACCTGGTATGCCGAATAGATGAGGACACTTCGTCAGACTCTAACTCTTGAGGAACCTTTGAGCGTAGAATATATTCCTTCTTATCCAATATTTTAACATGTACTTCTTCATACGTTTAATCTTCCGCTATCTCGTCCGGTTCTAAATCAATAATGTAGATCGGGTCGTCCACATATTTACGTAACATCGATACGTGAAAAACACGTGACATTCTTGGTGTTAAGGCGAGTTTATAGGCCACAGTTCCTGTAACGCCTCCAAAATAGGTATACATCACCCATTCTGAGTTGCCAAATAAATGGTACATAAATCAAATACAAACTTCTTTTATACAATATAACAACAGCGTAGCTTAGAGTTTTTACACGAATATTATCTCATAGACAGTATTCAAACTCAAATGAAGTCCGCATTACATTTATTATCACACTATTTCACAGAATAGTGAGGACTACTATAGCCACCATCTCGGACCGTCACTCCGTTCCCCGACTAGTTCCGGCTACGTTCTCATTTTCTGAAGAGAACAATAGATGCAAAGGGTGAGCTCAACTAGCCTAGTAAGAAATATTATAACTAAGATAATGTAGAATAAATTATTGTTAGCCTTCAACAGTGTTAAACTGATAAAATACATTAAATATCAAGTTTAACTGCAGCAGAACAAGCAATCCATTAGAAGAGTTAAGTAGAGCATGATATCTACTATCTTCTATGATTTAAGAGTTTATCATTAATTTTATTGTTGAGACTCAGCTCAATAAATAGTATCACAACCACGAATTATCCATGCATTACGAGCCAAGGATATTCATATTTTCACTAATGGTCATGATTACACCGAATAATTCCTGGTCATAATCATATCAATAACTGTCCATCAATGCACTACGGGCCACTGAGGACTTTTATCACATCATTTGTAACATTACGGGTCATGATTATACCGAATAATTCCTGGTCATAATCATACCAATCAACAGTCTATCTATGCACGTAAGCTAAAGATGACTTTCATCAAAATATAAGCATGAGGATAATGACAATGATATAAGCATTAATCAAACGAATTAAAGGATAAATATTAAAGACTTTAAATTTATCCAAAGTTTAAAAACATCCAAATTATCAACATGATACTGCTTTGTGGAGTAAATTTCAAGAATAATATTCATGTATCAAAAATAATTTGGACAGAAAAAAAAAATTTTTTCAGGTAAATAGTACCCCGTGAATAGTACCCTATGAACAGTACTTAGGGAATAGTACCTCGTGAATAGTACTTCGGCATGAAAAGATCAATAATTATCAAGAATGCTCAGAATAATATTTTCATGAAAGATATTGGATGAAGCGCAAATATCAAGGATATTCTACTAATTTCATGGAATATAGAAGCAATACTTCAACAAAATAAATGTAGAACTAGGGATACGAAACGAAATAATATTACTTACATACTACAGAGTATGGAAGAAAATATTATTTTATACGAATATTGAACAAAAATAATATCCCTTACAAATACGAAAGAAATAATACCCCTTACCTCAGAAGAAGACTGGATACTGGAATAGTGAAGTAGCATACTTCGCTTCTTCATTCTCTCTATAGCTTCTCTCTCTATAATTGCTCTTGTGAGACTTAGTGAATTAGTGAGAATGAAAGAAAAATGAGCTTCTATTTATATAAAAATATAGTTTCGATAATTGCATGTTTTAGGGCTCGAAATATTACAGTACAATACCTTCATCTTTTCTTTCATTTTTAATTTAGTCATGCAAGTATTATCAAACTTACACCACCTCCCCTAATATTACATTATGTGAATCAATAGTACAATCATATGAATCAATAGTAAAATTATGTGAATAAAATAATTACTATATAGTACCTTCATCTATACCTCTATTTTTAATTTAGTCATGCAAGTATTATCAATCTTGCACCACCTCCCTTAATAGTACATGCATGTGAATCAATAGTACACACATGTGAACACATAGTTATAAGCATATGAATTAATAGCAATTAATTGCTCATTTATCTGATTAATTACCCGATTGGTCAATATAACCTCCAAACATCAATTATTATCTAAATAAATGTCGATCTCCACTAACACTAATAATTCCAACACAATGGAACGATCAATTTCATCTTTAATCAACGCGAACTTATTCATCATTAATATTATAACTCACAATATTCAACAACCAGGTTGTTCTTAGGAAAGAGGGGGCTTTCCGATAAAGATTTCTTCTTATTGACGCGCATTTAGGTGACCAAACCTCTCCTTGACAGAACTTCTAGACATTGTTAATATTGTAAATAATAATATGAATAACTTTGTCGTCTCAATTATTGATTTAATAATTTAAAATATTATGCAGATGATACTGTAACAATAATTGAATCAATAATATGAGAGATATGATGCATCAATTACTGTAGCAATAATTGAGTATAACTGAGTGACTTCTCACGTAAGCATCAATAATCAATACCGTGTGCTACTATGCAACCACGCGTATTACTATACTTTTACTACCGGGTAGTTCAACAGTTTAACGGTAAAACTTTCGCCGTTATTTTTATAAAACGATAATTCTTTCGTTTTCTAACTACGAAAATACTTTCGTTGCGGGGTCCACTAATGATTGTGTTGTCGTGCGAATATTATCTGTTAAAATGAATAATTCCCGACCAATCGAATATTATATAACCACTTTCTTACTTTACAGAATTTGTAAATATTACCCACAACTATAACATTATATCAAATCTACACTATAATATTCAAAATATATTTCGAGAAAAATTTAATCTTTATTCATAAAAGTTGGGGTCTTACAGTTCCTACTCGATCGAGGATTTTAAATGGGCCATTTAAATCGAGGGTTGAGATTTCCTCTCTTTACCGACTCTTGCTTCTAGAATAACGCCCTCTTGAACCTTCTTTTTCATATTCATTAGCTCCGGGTGTGAAGCTTGAGCAACTTTAACTTTATCGATTAACATCGGTTCTAATCGTATATTCGCTACCTTCACGTAGGTTCGTATATTCGCACTCGTAATTGCATACGATCCTCTACTCAACACGTCGGCTACCATGTTCGCTTATCCCACGATGGTATTGAATGGTATAATCGTAATCTTCAACAGCTCGAGCCAAAGTCTTCTGCGCATGTTACGTTCGTTTTGGGTGAAAAAATATTTGAGAGTTTTAGAAATGGGTTTTGTACTGGGGTCAATACAAAATTTGATTTCACACTCTAGGGTAGGCTAGGAAATCTTCAGGAAATTTATGAACAATAGAAATATCATTCAAAACTGTGACTCTTATCCTAAGACTTGGATAGCACGTCACATTGATACCTATCAACTTGCCACCGTTATCCACGGCTTCCCCTACAGAAAGTCTGGCTTTGGTGCATTCCGCACAAGGAAGTCAACAACGAAAGGCTCGGGGATCTTTACTTATGGCTTGATATAACAGTGATTGACTTTAGTGGTTTGGTTTCTTAAATTCGCATAACAGGTTGGTTAGGAATATGTAAGCTAATAACCTTACGAAAACAGTCAATTTTAGCATGAAGAATAGTTAACCAGTCGATTCCTAAAATCATATCAAGGGCAAGTATTTTTAAAGACATAAGATCGACAGGTAACGTGAAAGTGTCGATTTGAATTAAACAAGATTTATAAATAGTGGGTGTAACGAAGGTTTCTCCTAACGGAGTTTCTACAGATAAATCAAAGTCTAATTTCTCCGGAGTCAAATTTAAACGTTGAGCGCAAATAGGAGAAATAAAAGAGTAGGTAGAACCAATATCGAATAAGGTATAGACTTCGAAAGAGTTTATGATTAACTTACTTGATAACTTCGTTCAGGTTCCTCGACAAACGCTCTCACTTAAACTAGCAGTTTTAACTTGTCTGGGACATCCTTTGGCATCACTATCCCAGCTGGACTTGACTTCACTACACCACAAAATTAAGCTAGGTGACCTTCTCTTCCGCAATTGAAACACGATTTGGGTTGCTGCGTACAGTTTGAACGGATGTGTCCCTCATGTCCGTATTTGAAACATACGACCGGTGGTCGTTCTTCTTCCTTTAAAACGGGTGCTGGTGCTGCTGTCTTTCCATCATTATTGAACCTTCTCTTCTTGAAATTTCCACTTCTATTATCTTGGCCATGATTACCACTGAAGTGGTTACCATTCTTGGCATGATAATTTTCCCCACGATGGTTATCATTATTCCGATGGCCGTTGTCACCGGTATAATTATTATCGTGTTGTTGGTCGTTGCCTTTTGGTTGTGCTGACTCATTATCGCTCTCCACTAACTGAGCCCTATTCACAACATCTGAATATAAACAAAGTTTGTGAGAAATGAGGTATTGACGTATCTCGGGTTTCCAACCTCTTAGAAACATACGCATCATTCGCTCCTCATTATCTACCAAATGGGAGGCAAACAGGGACAACTCGGCAAACCTGGCTTCGTACTGCGACACGGTCATGTTATTTTGCTCGAGTTTAATGAACTCTACCTCTTTTATGTGATGAATACTTTCGAAAAAGTACTTGTCGTTGAACAATTCTTGGAACTTCTCCCAAGTCATCTTCAGTGCATCAGTCTGGGTACCTTTTATAGATTTCCACCAATGATCTGCTTCTTCATGCAACATAAAGGTGGCGAAGGGAACCTTTTGCTCCTCTGAGCATTCCTTGACATCAAATATCTTGGTGATTTGCTTTATCCGCGTCTCTGCCTTAAGTGGTTCTGGTTTTCCCAAAAACTCTAGTGGTCCCAGCTCCTTGAACTGTTTAGCAGTGACTAACCATGGGCTGCCGTTGATTCTACCTACATTATGAACATGAGTCTCTCTCGTTTGCATGAATTCTAAAAAACTCCTAAACGTACCATCGTTCGTGATTTGATCAGTGTTATTGTTTATAGGAGGATTATTGTCTTCCTAATTCACATTATCCTAATTGTTGATCTGTGGACACTCAACAGTCTCCTTTGCTCTATTGCTATTCTCAACATTCTCAGATGTCATTTTCAAATATTGCCACAAAATAAGGGTTAATTGACATGTTACATATTATCCATATACTCTGACCGACCAACTAAATACCAAATAAACTTAGGTAGGTCATACTAGCGAAGGAATTCCCCGTCTCTCCCCTCCTAGTTCTTGTCTCACATCTCAGCTAGGGATCATTGTAATTCTATGTGTATGCACACCTAGAGGGGGGGTGAATAGGTGTATAAGCTAAAAGTGAAAAACGCTGAAAACTTATTGAAATTTTGTGTTACAGATTTAATTCAGACAGCTACACTTGTCTGCTTTAGTGTCTGTTCTTCGTTTATGATTATCAGACAACTAGACCTGTCTGGTTTAATGTCTGGATTAGTGGCGTGAATAACAAAAAGTGCAGAACGTGAATGCCAGTTAAAGAGATAAACAGAAGTAAAAATTACACCAAGATTTTTACGTGGTTCAGCCCCTATCCTCTACCTAGTGGCGTAATCCACATCCAATCCCAACTAGGATTGGAGACTCTTTTTATTAAACTTAATATTCAATTAAATACAATAAAAAGAACTCCCTGTTACAAAGAAGCTTTCCACTGATGGACACCTCTGCCCCCTTTGCACCTCTGCAACTTTTCTCACCACTGAGACCTTTGTACCTTTGCAACCTTGAAAGCTCTCTTTGAACAGACCCTATCCACTACTGGATCGATCAAGATAAACAAGCCTTGAACTTTGAATATGATAGAAGAAATTACAATAGACTTCTTATTTTTCGGCCACAAAGAATTATAGACAGTACAATGAATAGCTGGAAATAAACAATGGAAGCTCTCAATAGGATTCTTCTCTGTATAGCAACGTGAATTAGCTTCTTGTATCCTGCTCTCCTTAGCCGTGAAAATAAGACTATATATAAAGAGAGACCCAACGGCTATAAAATCATTGTTAGCAAGAAATCATATGATTTAAATCCCATAGCAAGAAATCAGATGATTTAAACCCCATAATATTAGCTAATGATTTAAATCCCATAATATTAGCTACTAATATTGACCAATGGTTATGAACATAAGATAGACCGGGAAACTCATATCAAAGTTGGTATATACCCCATGATATTAGCAATTAAAGAATTCAACATATTTGGTAAATCAAGGATATGTTTTCAAGTCAAACTAAAACACCTTAAATAAAGGAACACTGAGATATTTGATAAAGTTTGTTACTAGCCAATCACTAGATAACATGTACCTTATTTAGTTTCCTTTTCAAATTGAATTGCATATCATTACTAAATTATATTAAAGATCTTTTCAGCAACATGCAACATGCAAACTTAAATATAGAAGGAATATACTAATGGACCATAATTCCAATCTTGGGCCAATAAGAAATCAACATATAATAAATTTAAATCAGCCCAAACAATTTAAATCAAATTCATAAACCCAATAATATTGTCATCATTAAAATCATAAAATATATAACCAACATTCTCCCCCTTTTGGATGATGACAAAATATTATGCCATTTAATTAATATGCTCCCCCTAAGTAAATGGCACCCCCTTAATTTATGCCTATTAAGGAAACAAATTCTAAATTATCATCATTTGCATATTTAAGCACAATATAATATCTCAGTACCATATATATATCTCCCCCTTTGTCATTACAAAAAAGAAATCACATATTAATCATTAAGCACAAGTATCTCTCCCCCTTTGTCATCAACAAAAAGTAATTTATATCAATTTAGCTAAATAGTTATCTCTCCCCATTTGCCAACATTAAAAGAATAAGTGCAAAGATAAAGAATATCATTGGAGTAAGTTTTTAACAAAACCACATATAACAAGTAAACAATACGATCATACCTTTGTGATTTGTTACCTATATAGCAACATTTTGTAACCAATAGAAAGCTTGATAGATGTGCTCCTTAATGTAGATTTGGATTTTGTATTTTCAGAATCAAAAATCTCTTCAATAGCACTTCTTTTGGTCATCCCAATGTTGATGTCTTTAAAGCTCAGGTTAGGAGGATAATTTTTCAATGTTCTAGATGATCTAGGAAGCCTTACTGCAGTCATTTACTCTTCAGGTTCACGTTTTGAAATGTCAAGCTCCACATCAAACTGATCGTCAAATTTTTCTTCTAATACAGACGGGTTGAGCTGTCTGACGTTAGGCGTCTGCATGTCTGCATTTTCAACTGCAGAAATCTCTCAGTATCATCCATCTCATTTTTGATCTTGAGACACCTACAAAACAAACAAATAGTCTCTATCTTTTTGGTGCCCAAATCTTCTTGGGTCCTTTTGGGTTAGTAGTATATAAATCACTTTTCTTTATCCAAATTTGTTTTATTCTAATTTTATTACAATTAGAATCAAAATGACCTTTAAAACCACATTTTTTACAAGTAATAAATGGTGAAGAATAAAGTGGTTTATGCCTTGATTTACTAGTAATCATTCTAATATTATTATTAGTCCTATTTTCCATATTTTTAATAGGATTATACCCAATCCCTTGTTTATCAATACTGGAACTTTGTGCCCCTAACATAACATTTAGGTTCTCTTCTCCTTGTACAAATTTAGCAAGATCATTTTTTAAAGATGCTATTTCTGCATTTATTACATTATCATCATGTTGCATATTCATAATTTTTCCATCATTAAAAGCATCTATGCATACATATCTCATTTTTAATTTTTCTTTTAAAATTTGATTTTTATTTTTAAGATATTCATTTTCTTTTCTTTCTTCAATAAGTGACTCAACATCATTCATTAGCTTATTTACGCAGTTTTTAAAATAAGCAGTTTTCTTTTTAAGCCTTTGATTTTCATTTTGTAAAGCAATATAATCAGGCATAGATATTTCAAAAGCTTCATGAAAATTTGTTACCTCAAGTTGATCATCGTCTTCTAGTCCTATGAAACATAATTGGCCAATTTCTTCTTCTTGTTCCGCTTTGGACCTACTCACTGGAGTTGAGCTACCTTTTTGATTCTTCCTTAGTTTCTTTCTTTGAAGTAGTCTCTCGAGTTTTCTTGAGAGCATTTCAATTTTTTCATCAAAATCTTCATCATTGCCTTCTATGTAGCTTTCAGCTTGTAGAGCCAAGGTCTTCTTCTTAGGTGCCTCATCTTCTTCATCGTACAATTTTAATTGGTTTTCAAACTCTTCAAGTTCTCCAAATAAGGTAAGAGTTTCCATTGTGCTAATTGTGACTGAGTCTTGAAGTGTAGTAACCTTTAGAGCGAATC
Source organism: Panax notoginseng (assembly GCA_016801055.1). Taxonomy (NCBI): domain Eukaryota; kingdom Viridiplantae; phylum Streptophyta; class Magnoliopsida; order Apiales; family Araliaceae; genus Panax; species Panax notoginseng. Next base: position 15,952,407 of record CM029018.1, read on the forward strand.
ACTTTGGCATGACTCTGAGAAGCTTTCGATTGATTTCCTTTTGATCAATCTTTCGTCCGAGCATTCTTAGAGAATTCATTAGAGTAAGGAATCTTGCTTGGGCATCTCTAATTGATTCATTATTTTCCAATTTGAATAGTTCATATTAGTGCATTAACATGCTCAGTTTGACCTCCTTCACTTTAGTAGTTCCCTCGTGGCTCATGATGATTGTATCCCACATTTCTTTTGCTGTGTTGCACGATGATACTTTATCAATATCAGCTTGGACCATTCCGCTTAGCAAGGTGTTCATGGCTCTTGAGTTGTAGGAATACATATAGCTTTCGTTTGCATCCATCTCCATAAGAGCCTTTGGTTTGCCGTCATCATGTCTAGGAATGAAAGGTCCATTTTCAACAACCCACCATTCCCATGGGTCTCTTTTAAGAAAAATTTTCATTCTGAACATCCAAAAGTTGAAGTTTTCACTTCCGAACAACAGCGGTGGCCTACTTGTAGACTGGCCTTCTTGAAAGTTTAGGTGTGCCATAGGATCTTCCCCTACGACCTGCAACGATCAATATTAGTAGAGCCTTGCTCTGATACCAAATGTAATTCTATGTGTATGCACACCTAGAGGGGGGGTGAATAGGTGTTTAAGCTAAAAGTGAAAAACGCTAAAAACTTATTGAAATTTTGTGTTACAGATTTAATTCAGACAGCTACACCTGTCTGCTTTAGTGTCTGTTCTTCGTTTATGATTATCAGACAGCTAGACCTGTCTGCTTTAGTGTCTGGATTAGTGGCGTGAATAACAAAAAGTGCAGAACGTGAATGCCAGTTAAAGAGATAAACAGAAGTAAAAATCACACCAAGATTTTTACGTGGTTCAGCCCCTATCCTCTACCTAGTGGCGTAATCCACGTCCAATCCCAACTAGGATTGGAGACCCTTTTTATTAAACTTAATATTCAATTAAATACAATAAAAAGAACTCCCTGCTACCAAGAAGCTTTCCACTGATGGACACCTCTGCCCCCTTTGCACCTCTGCAACCTTTTTCACCACTGAGACCTTTGCACCTCTGCAACCTTGAAAGTTCTCTTTGAACAGACCCAATCCACTACTGGATCGATCAAGATAAACAATCCATGAACTTTTAATATGATAGAAGAAATTACAATAGACTTCTTATTTTTCAGCCACAAAGAATTATAGACAGTACAATGAATAGTTGGAAATAAACAACGGAAGCTCTCAATAGGATTCTTCTCTGTATAGCAACGTGAATTAGCTTCTTGTATCCTGCTCTCCTTAGCCGTGAAAATAAGACTATATATAAAGAGAGACCCAACGACTATAAAATCATTGTTAGCAAGAAATCATATGATTTAAATCCCATAGCAAGAAATCAGATGATTTAAATCCCATAATATTAGCTAATGATTTAAATCCCATAATATTAGCTACTAATATTGACCAATGGTTATGAACATAAGATAGACTGGGAAACTCATATCAAAGTTGGTATATACCCCATGATATTAGCAATTAAAGAATCCAACATATTTGGTAAATCAAAGATATGTTTTCAAGTCAAACTAAAACACCTTAAATAAAGGAACACGGAGATATTTGATAAAGTTTATTACTAGCCAATCACTAGATAACATGTACCTTATTTAGTTTCCTTTTCAAATTGAATTGCATATCATTATTAAATTATATTAAAGATCTTTTCAGCAACATACAACATGCAAACTTAAATATAGAAGGAATATACTAATGGACCATAATTCCATTCTTGGGCCAACAAGAAATCAACATATAATAAATTTAAATCAGCCCAAACAATTTAAATCAAATTCATAAACCCAATAATATTGTCATCATTAAAATCATAAAATATATAACCAACAATCATATCCCTAAGCTTTGATACCAACTGTGACGCCCCCAAAACAAGTATACATCACCCATCTTGAGTCGCCAAATACATGGTACAAAATTCAAATACAACTTAATAATACAACTGCCGTGTAAAATACGACAAAATATAAACTGAGAATTTTAAAACGAATATTGTCTTCTAGATAGTATTCAACTCAAATGGAGTCCTCAATACAATTATTATCACACTATTTCATAGAATAGTGAGGACTACTAATGCTATCATCTGGACCGTCACTCCGTTCTCTGACTAGTCCCGGCTACGTTCTCATTTTCCTGAAGAGGACAATGAAAGCAAAAGGGTGAGCTCAACTAGCCCAGTAAGAAATATTATGAATAAGATAATACAGAATAATTTATCGTTAGCCTTCAACAGTGTTAAACTGATAAAATATAACAAACATCAAATTTAACTGCAGCGGAACAAGCAATCCATTAGAAGAGTCAAGTAAAGAATAAAATCTACTATATTCTATGATTTAAAAGGTTTTTCATCACTTTTATCGCTCAGACTCAGCTTAATAAATAATCCACATCATCCATACACTACGGCCAAGGATATTTATTAGTATCACGACCACAAATTATCCATGCACTACGGGCTAAGGATATTCTTGTATTCATCAATGGTCATGATCATGTCAACAACTGTCCATCAATGCACTACGGGCTAATGAGGACTTTTATCACATCATTTATAAAATTACGGTCATGATTATACCGAATAATCCCTGATCATAATCATACCAAGTCCATCTATGCACTATAGGCCATAGATGACTTTCAACATAATATAAACATGAGGATAATGACAATGATATAAGAATTCAATAAAACAAGTTCAAGGATAAATTTTTAAAGATTTATAATTTAATTTATCCAAAAATCAATAACTTCCAAATTGTCAACATGATACTGCTTTATGGAGTAAAATTCAAGAATAATATTGTACCAAAAATAATTTGGACCGAAAACGCATTAATTTTTATCATGAATAGTACCCCGGGTGAATAGTACTCTAGTGAATAGTACCCCACGAATAGTACTTCGGGAATTGTAACCCCTAAAATAGTACTCTGGCATGAAAAAATTAAAATTTATCAAGAATGCTCAGAATAATATTTTCATAAAAAGATACTAGATGAAGCGCAAATATCAAGGATATTCTACTAATTTTATGGAGTATAGAAGCCAAAAATGTAACAAAATGAGTATAGAATGAAGATCAAAACATGGATACAATCAATGATAGTAACCATAATAGACATCTAGGACAAAAAAGAAGAAAAAATTATTTTTTGGTGAATAATGTCGTATTTATGAATAGTGTCGTATACGTGAATAGTGCCGTATACGTGAATAGTAACCTCGAGATAAAAAGGTAAAAATTCTACAATAAAATTCATATCAATATTTCGGCATAATGATATTGAAGAAAATAATTTCATTTACGAAGAAAATAACATCCCTTACCTCAAAAGAATAGTACTTCTGACAGGAATATCAGATATAACGTTGAAGGGAACTTGCACCGTATAGCAACACTCAAGATATCTAAATACTCACAAAAAATACGCTCGATAATATAGAGAGAGAAAACTTCAGTTTCTGGTATGATTTTCAATTCTAACCTAAGCACCCTATTTATAAGAAAATACTTAGAACACCAAAGCAGAAAATTTAATAAAATATTAATATATTTATATAAATTTCTTACGAACACCAAGAAATCTGAATTCAGCTATTTACACATGCAAGTGGGGGCCCACCAAAATGAAAAAACATGTTTTAAACCTTTTTTGTAACAAAATCAATTCAGACCCAATATTTCAGAACTTCAATAATTCATAATAAATAGCCCTTTTATTAGAAAAATTCAAATCTTATGTCCATTCCATAGAAAATTTAATTCTCTACAACTTTGCAGAAGAAAGTTTTTCCAAATTTCAAACAAAAATAGACCGAAATCCACATACGGACGATTTTGCAGGCTATAATCAAATTTCAGTCAAAAATAGGGTCCACCAACACACAAAACATGTGTTAAATATTTTTTATAACAAAAATACTCTTCCTCCTCATTTATTCATATATTACACATTCATTATAAAAATATCACCATTATTATATTATTAAAATATAATAATATATTTAAATGAATTATTTTATCAGAAAAGATAAAATATCAATTTTCAACAATTGTCATATTAAAAATTTTCTCCATCTATATCCACATAAAATGAATATTTTTCTTATCATATAAATAAATAATTAATTATTCACAAATAATATTACAGAATCACAATACTGACAACCAGGCCGTTCCCAGGAAAGAATAACATTTCCAATAAGGATTTCTCCTTACTGACGCGTAATTAGGTGACCAAACTCTCCTTAGACAGAACTTTCTAGACATTGCCAATAATGCTATCTAATAATATTATTCAAATAATATGAATTATTGATCTGATAATAGAAAATACTGTGTAGTGACAATTATTGAAACAACAATAATATAAAATATCAACGTAGTAATTATTGAATCAATAAAATAAAATATTGAACAGTAATTACTGTAACAATTATTGGGTAAAACTGAGTGACTTCTCACGTAAGCACCAATAATCAATACCGTGAGCTACTATGTAACCACGCGTATTACTGTACTTTTACTACCTGGTAGTTTAACAGTTAACGGTAAAACTTCCGCCGTTATTTTCATAAAAAGATATTTCTGTCGTTTTCTCATTCCGACAATAATTTCGTTGTGGGGTCCACCAACGACACTGACTAGAGCCTGCAGAAATATAAACAAGTTTAGAAAGCTTTACGAAGCAATATAAATTACAAAATATCTAGAAACATAATAGAATGAATACCTCTAGGGAATGTATATGTCGGTATACTAGGCTGACCCAAAACTCGATACCTAGCGATACTACTTCTAGGGGATCTGAGACACAATCCAAAAAGTCATCTCCTCATCTCGAGATAACTTAATCTTAGGCGATGTAATATGTACTAGTCTGAGCTTGCTGCGATTTTTCTTCATATGTTTGGACTTCTTCTTGAAAGTGTCGTCATCCCAGTACGAGAAAATAGTCTCCCATACTGCATCAGAAACAATCTAGGATTGATGATCGTGGAGGGTACTCACAGGCTAGTCCTGAAAATCTTGAAAGGCCTTTTGTTTAAATTTGTACAACTAGTCGTAGTAGTTTTTTGCAACATGAGCCATAATGACTGCATCACCATCCACTTGAGATAAGCCCTCTTCATACATATCCTGACTGGGGACTATTCAACATTCACTCATTTTATTTTATGCAGTCATATTGCCTAATATGAGTGAATGTCGAAAATATTAGAAACCCTCAACATAATTCACTCATATTAGGTTTTCATGTAGTCATATTTTCGACGAAATTCTCTCGAAAATAACTCCCTCGGATATAACTTATTTTCGACAGAAATTCTGTTTGAATTATGTATTTCCCTCGAAATTGACTTTGGTGTTGATGAGAAATCTGGCGTCATTCGACGAAATTATTCTTAACTGCATTTTTCGTTGTAAATATTCAAATCCTGAGGGAATTATTCGGTCAAAAATAATTCTGTCGGAATTTTTTTTTATTCTTGTAGTGACTCCCTCCATTTTATTATATATGACCTTAATTTTAGAAGAATTTTTTCTCATAATATAAGATATTTTACATATATCTAGGAGGAAAAAATCTAATTATTTCCTACTTTGGCCTTGAAAAATCTCATAAAGATGGAGTAATTGAGAGAGAGAGAGAGAGAGAGAGAGAGAGCGAGGAGGAGGGGTAATTAATTAGTGCATGGGTAGTAATGAAATTTCAAACCACCATTAATTACCTAACATCAGTATTAGTGATATTTCGTGTGATTATATATGTCTTAAACGCAATATTTAATGAAAAAGATGGAGTATAAGATTATTATCGACTTTTTGAAGTTAACTTAAATCATTTTCAAGTTCAAAATAAACATGAATTTCATTAGTTTTAGTCAATTATAATGATAATTTTTGCAAATAGTCTAAAAAGGGCTACTCATTATACGATTTATTGTTTAATAATTTTTAATAAATTATTTTAATTTTAAATTTGAAAATATTTTTAATTAATTGATTTTCAAAAATTAATAATAATTATTAATTTGGAAAGAGAAATACATATTATTGTTGATACAATCATTGTTAGTAGAAAACTTAGCCTCCCAATTAATGTACCATTCACTTGATCAAATCATTAGGTAGGCTTTAAGACTTTTCTTGTACTTTTCCTTTGAAAAGAGAACTTAAAAGAAGTATATAATGATGATCGAGGATATAATTAACAATGTGGAAATAATTATTGGCACAGATAAATAATAAATCCCAATTAAATATATAAGAGACCACATGTGACGCCCCCAAAATTAGGTATACATCACCCATCTTGGGTCGTCAGATACATGGTACAGAAATCAAATACAACTTAATAATACAACTGTCGTGTACAATACGACAAAACATAAGCTGTGAGTTTTAATACAACATTGTCTTCAAGACAGTATTCAAACTCAAATTCAATCCTCAATACATTTATTGTCATACTATTTAACAGAATAGTGAGGACTACTAATGCTATTATCTGAACCGTCACTCCATTCCCCGACTAGTCCCCGCTACGTTCTCATTTCCTGAAGAGAACAATGAAAGCAAAAGGGTGAGCTCAACTAGCCCAGTAAAAAATATTATGACTAAGATAATGCAGAATAAATTATCATTAGCCTTCAACAGTGTTACACTGATAAAATATAATAAACATCAAGTTTAACTACAGCGGAACATGCAATCCATTAGAAGAGTCAAGTAGAAAATAAAATCTACTATCTTTTATGATTTAAAAGGTTTTTTATCACTGTTATCGCTGAGACTCAGCTTAATAAAATAATCCACATCATCGAATCACCCCTGCACTACGACCAAGGATATTCTTTAGTATCACGACCACAATTATCCATGCACTACGGGCCAAGAATATTTGTGTATTCATTAATGGTCATGATCATGCCAACAACTGTCCATCACTGCACTACGGCCAATGAGGACTTTTACCACATCATTTGTAACATTACGGTCATGATTATACCGAATAATCCCTGGTCATAATCATACCAAGTCCATCTATGCACTACAGGCCACAGATGACTTTCAATATTTTATAAACATGAGGATGATGATGATACTGATATAATAATTCAATAAAACAAGTTCAAGAATTAATTTATCCAAGAATTAACATCGTCCAAATTGTCAACATGATACTGTTTTGTGGTGTAAAATTTAAGAATGCTTAGAAAAATATTTCCATGAAAAGATACTAGATGAAGCGCAAATATCAAGGATATTCCACTAATTTCATGGGGTGTAGAAGTTAAAGTTTTAATCAACTGTGTATAATAAAGAATAGAATAACAAAAGAAATCACCATGCATGCGATAGACCGCACAGACAGGTTATTCCATCTGCATAATAAATAATGGAACCAGGTCCGGCGTAACACGCACAGACAGGATATTCCAACAGAATGATAATAAAGACGGAACCAGGTCCGGTGTAAACACACAGACAGGATGTTCCAACGGAATAAGAATAAAGACGGAACCAGGTCCGGTGTAAAACACACAGACATGATGTTCCAACAGAATAATAGAAGAATGTCACTAAGTATAGGGTAGTCCGCGTATACAGGTTATTCCAACAGAATAATAAGGAATGGAATAACAGAAGTTCTCTTCGAGTACAATAAATAATACCCCTTACCTTAAAAGAACTGGATATTGGAAAAGTGAAGTAGCAGAATACTTTTCTTCTTCCTCTCTATAGTTTCTCTCTCTCTAGAGTTAAGTGAATTCGTAAGAAATAATGAAGGAATGAGCTGCTATTTATAGAAAAATAGAATGCATAGTAACTAATCCATGAACGGTCCAGATTGATTACTTTAATCTGACGGTCCATATTTAAAGAAAAATCTTTTAAATAAAATATAATATATTCTATTTATAGAATAACTTTAATAAAGTATTTTGTTTTATATAAAAAGATGTTTCTGTTTTATTACGTTAATAATACGAATAAAACAAAACGTCATTATCGCTAAATAATTCATATTATTAACTGACAATAATAGAATCAAACTGAGTGACTTCTCACATAAGCATTAATAATTAATACCGTGTGCTACTATGCAACCACACGTATTACTGTACTTTTACTACCGAGTAGTTCAACAGTAACAATGGTAAAACTTCCGCCGTTATTTTTAATAAAATAGTTTTGTCGTTTTCTCAATCCGATAATAATTTCGTGGTGGGGTCCACCAATGATTGTACCGTCGTACGGATATTTCCTGACAAAAAGAATATTCCCCGACCAAACGAATATTATATAACAACTTGCGTACATTACAAAATTTATAAATATTACCCACTTCAAAAATGATATTTAAAAAAAATTCATCTTTATTTATAAAAGTTGGGGTCTTACAACCTCCCTTTCTTATGAAATTTCGCCCTCGAAATTAGGGTACGTACCTGGTATATCAAAGAGGTAAGGATACCTTGACTTCATTTCAGATTCTAACTCCCAGGTCATTTCCTCAACATCGTGGTTTCTCCACAAAACTTTGACTTGAGGTATAACCTTGGAGCGTAGAATATGTTCCTTCTTATCCATGATTTGAACAAGAACCTCTTCATACGTCAAATCTTCCGCTATTTCATCTGGTTCTAACTCAATAATGTGGTTTGGGTCTTCCACATATTTACGTAACATGGAAATGTGAAAAACGTTATGAACACGAGACATACTTGGCGGTAAAGCGAGTCTATAAGCCACAGTTCCTACTCGATCGAGGATTAAAAATGGGCCAATGAATCGAGGATTGAGCTTTCCTCTCTTTCTAAATCTCGTAACTCCTTTCCATGGAGCAACACGTAAGAACACATGATCTCCTATATCAAATTTCACGTCCTTTCGATGAAGATCAGCATAACTCTTTTGTCGATCTTGTGAGGTTTTTATACGTTGCCGGATCGTTTGAATCTTTTCCGTAGTCATACGTACTAAATCTGGTCCCAACAACGTTGCTTCACCCACCTCATCCCAGCATACTGGAGAACGACACCTTCTTCCATACAACGCTTCGAATAGAGCCATGCCAATACTTGCTTGACAACTATTGTTGTAGGAAAACACCACCAATGGTAAGAACTTGTCCCAACTTCCCTTGAAATCAAGGACACAAAGTCTTAATAAATCTTTCAGAGTTTGAATAGTCCTCTCTGATTGTCCGTCCGTCTGAGAATGATATTCCAAACTAAATCGTAAATCTGTGCCCATAGCTTTTTGTAAACTAACCCAAAATCGTGAAGTGAATCTTGGGTCTCGGTCAGAAACTATGGACACTGGCATCCCATGCAGTCTTACAATCTCGTTTATGTACATACGAGCAAGACGTTCAAGTGTATAAGTTTCTCGTATCGGTAAGAAATGAGTAGACTTGGTCAATCTATCAACAATGACCCAAATCGCATCTATACCTTGAGAAACCTTAGGAAGACCGGTAACGAAATCCATGGTAATGTGCTCCCACTTCCATTCTGGAATTTCAAGTGGTTGCAATGGACTTTTTGGTACTTGATGCTCCGCTTTGACTCGTTAACAAGTTAGACACCTTGAGATAAACAGCGATATCTCTCTCTTCATATTGCTCCACCAAAATGTATGACAAAGATCATGATACATTTTGGTACTCCCGGGATGGATTGCAAACGGTGTATTGTGCGCCATCATGATTTCATACTTTAAATCAGGGTTGTTAGGAATACAAAGTCTGGAGTTGACTCGAAGTATTTCTTCTTCATCGATTCTTGCTTTCGGCATAGCACCTTCTTGCACTTTCTTCCTCATACGCATCAGCTCCAGGTCTGTAGCTTGAGCAGCTTTAACTTTATTGATTAAAGTCGGTTCTACTCGTATATTCGCCATCATCACATGGGTTCCTGGAGTCTTTAATTCTATCTCCATCCTTTGCAAGTCACACAAAATGGGCCTTTGTGTTGACAATATCGCACTCGTACTTGCATAGGATCTTCTACTCAATGCGTCAGCTATCACGTTCGCTTTTCCAGGATGGTATTGGATGGTATGATCATAATCTTTCAACAGTTCAAGCCAACGTCGTTGTCGCATGTTGAGTTCCTTTTGAGTGAAGAAATATTTGAGGCTTTTATGATCCGTAAAGATCTCCACCTTCTCTCCATACAAGTAATGCCTCCAAATTTTAAGTGCAAAGACAACAACTGCCAACTCTAGATCATGAGTAGGATAATTCCTCTCATATTCCCTGAGTTGTCTTGATGCATAGGCTATGACTTTTCCATGTTGCATGAGAACGCAGCCCAACCCTTTGCTCGAAGCATCACTGTAGATGACAAATCCCTTCGAGCCAGATGGTATTGTTAGAACAGGTGCTGAAATGAGTCTCCTCTTGAGTTCTTGAAAGCTCTTCTCACATTCTTCGCTCCAACCGAACTTTGTATCTTTCCGAGTCAGCTGAGTTAATGGAGTAGCGATTCGGAAAAATTCTTCCACGAATCTCCGATAATAACCAGCTAGACCAAGAAAGCTACGTACTTCGGTTACTGATTTAGGCTGCTCCTAGCTTTGAATTGCTTCAATCTTTGTCGGGTCAACAGATATTCCATGACTTGATATGATACTACGTGCCCAAGGAATGCTACCTCCTCCAGCCAGAACTCGCATTTCTTCAACTTGGCATAAAGCTTGTATTCACGAAGCTTTTGGAGTGTCAGCCTCAAGTGTTGCTCATAATCTTCACGGTTTTTGGAATAAATAAGGATGTCATCAATAAAGACGACCACAAAGTGATCTAAATATTCCTTGAATACCCGATTCATCATATCCATGAAAGCAGCAGGAGCATTAGTCAATCCAAAAGACATAACTAAGAATTTATAATGCCCGTACCGAGTTCTGAAGGCAGTCTTTGGAATATCCTCAGTTCTAACCTTCAGCTGATGATATCCAGAACGAGGATCGATCTTTGAAAAGAATTGTGCTCCTTGCAACTGGTCAAACAGGTCATCAATACGTGGCAATGGGTACCTATTTTTGATGGTGACATGATTCAACTCCCGATAATCAATACAAAGTCGCATACTCCCATCTTTCTTCTTCACGAACAGAACAAGAGCACACCACGGAGAAGTACTAGGACGAATAAAGCCAATGTCTAACAATTCCTGCAGTTGGGTCTTTAACTCCTGAAGTTCAATAGGAGCCATTCGATATGGGGCTTTAGAAATGGGTTTTGTATCGGGTTCAAGGTCGATACAAAATTCAATTTCACGCTCTGGGGGTAGGCCAAGAAGTTCTTCGGGAAAAACGTCAGGAAATTTATTAACAACAGAAAAATCATTTAAAGTTGACGTATTTTTGTTTAGATCTGTAACATGAGCTAAGAAAGCTTGACATCCATTTTTAATAAACGAATAGCTTTATGGCTTGAGATGAACGTGATTGATTTTAATGGTTTGGATGCTTGAATTCGCATAATAGGTTTATTAGGAATATGAAAACTAATAACCTTACGAAAATAATCAATTTTTGTATGATGAGTAGTTAACCAATCAATTCCTAGAATCACACCAAATACAAGTATTTTCAATGAAATAAGATTGATAGGTAATGTGAGGGTACCGATTTGAACCAAACAAGACTTATAAACAGTGGAGGTAATGAAGGTTTCTCCCAACGGAGTTTCCACAGATAAGTCAAAGTCTAATTTCTCCGGAGTCAAATTTAATCGATGAGCGCAAGTAGGAGAAATAAAAGAATGGGTAGAACCGGTATCAAATAAATTATAGACTTCGTTAGAGTTTATGATAAGCTTACCCGTGATGACCTCATTCGGGTTCCTTGCTTTCTGGGAGGTCACAACAAACGCTCTCCCTTGCACTACTGGTTTTGACTTTTCTAGAACGGCCTTTGGTGCCTCCATCCTAGCTGAATTTGTCTTCGGTAAACGATAAAATCGGGATAAGTGACCTTCTCTTCCATAATTATAACATGCTTTGGATGGCATCGCGCAGTTTGGACTGATGTGCCCCTCCCCTCCGTATTTGAAGTATATGATAGGTGGTCGCTCTCCTTCCTTAACGACAGGTGCTGGTGCTGACGTCTTTCCATTATTGTTGAATCTTCTCTTCTTGAAATGCCCATTCTTATTGTTTTGGCCCTGATTACCACCGAAGTGGTTACCATTTTTGGCCTGTTGATTCCCTCCACGCTTGTCGTCACCGCTTCGATGACTGCTCTCACTGGTATTATCACTTTGCCGGCTGCTCTCTTTTGTTTGCGTTGACTCATTATCGCGCTCCACCAATGGCAAGAACTTGTCCCAACTTCCCTTGAAGTCAAAGACACAGAGTCTCAATAAATCTTCTAGAGTTTGAATAGTCCTCTCTGATTGTCCGTCCGTCTGAGGATGATATGCCGAACTAAATCGTAAATCTGTGCCCATAGCTTTTTGTAAACTAACCCAAAATCGTGAAGTGAATCTTGGGTCACGATCAAAAACTATGGATACTGGCATACCATGCAGTCTTACAATCTCGTTTATGTACATACGAGCAAGACGTTCAAGTGTATAAGTTTCTCGTATCGGTAAGAAATGAGCAGACTTGGTCAATCTATCAACAATGACCCAAATCGCATCAATACCTTGAGAAACCCTAGGAAGACCGGTAACGAAATCCATGGTAATGTGCTCCCACTTCCATTCTGGAATTTCAAGTGATTGCAATGGACCTTTTGGTACTTGATGCTCCGCTTTGACTCGTTGACAAGTTAGACACCTTGAGATAAACAACGCTATCTCTCTCTTCATATTACTCCACCAAAATGTATGACGAAGATCATGATACATTTTGGTACTTCCAGGATGGATTGCAAACGGTGTGTTGTGCGCCTCCATCATGATTTCATACTTTAAATCAGGGTTGTTAGGAACACAAAGTCTGGAGTTGACTCGAAGTATTCCTTCTTCATCGATTCTTGCTTCCGGCATAGTACCTTCTTGCACTTTCTTCCTTATACGCATCAGCTCCAGGTCTGTAGCTTGAGCAGCTTTAACTTTATCGATTAAAGTTGGTTCTACTCGTATATTCGCCATCATCACATGGGTCCCTGGAGTCTTTAACTCTATCTCCATCCTTTGTAAATCACACAAAATGGGTCTTTGTGTTGACAATATCGCACTCGTACTTGCATATGGTCTTCTACTCAATGCGTCAGCTACCACGTTCGCTTTTCCAGGATGGTATTGAATGGTATGATCATAATCTTTCAACAGTTCAAGCCAACGTCGTTGTCGCATGTTGAGTTCCTTTTGAGTGAAGAAATATTTAAGGCTTTTATGATCCGTAAAGATCTCCACCCTCTCCCCATACAAGTAATGCCTCCAAATTTTAAGTGCAAAGACAACAGCTGTCAACTCTAGATCATGAGTAGGATAATTCCTCTCATATTCCTTGAGTTGTCTTGATGCATAGGCTATGACTTTTCCATGTTGCATGAGAACACATCCCAACCCTTTGCTCGAAGCATCACTGTAGATGACAAATCCCTCCGAGCCAGATGGTATTGTTAGAACAGGTGCTGAAATGAGTCTCCTCTCGAGTTCTTGAAAACTCTGCTCACACTCTTCGCTCCAACCGAACTTTGTATCTTTCTGAGTCAGCTGAGTTAATGGAGTAGCGATTCGAGAAAATCCCTCCACGAATCTCCGATAATAACCAGCTAGACCGAGAAAGCTACGTACTTCGGTTACTGATTTAGGTTGCTCCCAGCTTTGAATTGCTTCAATCTTTGCCGGGTCAACAGATATTCCACGACTTGATACTACGTGCCCAAGGAATGCTACCTCTTCCAGCCAGAACTCGCATTTCTTCAACTTGGCATAAAGTTTGTATTCACGAAGCTTTTGGAGTACCATCCTCAAGTGTTGCTCATGATCTTCACGGCTTTTGGAATAAACAAGGATGTCATCGATAAAGACGACTACAAAGTGATCCAAATATTCCTTGAATACCTTGTTCATCATATCCATGAAGGCAGCAGGAGCATTAGTCAATCCAAAAGACATAACTAAGAATTCATAATACCCATACCGAGTTCGGAAGGCAGTCTTTGGAATATCCTCAGCTCTAACCTTCAGCTGATGATATGCAGAACGAAGATCGATCTTTGAAAAGAATTGTGCTCCTTGCAACTGGTCAAACAGGTCATCAATACGTGGCAATGGGTACCTATTTTTGATGGTGACATGATTCAACTCCCGATAATCAATACAAAGTCGCATACTCCCATCTTTCTTCTTCACGAACAGAACAGGAGCACCCCAAGGAGAAGTACTAGGACGAATAAAACCAATGTCTAACAATTCCTGCAGTTGAGTCTTTAACTCCTGAAGTTCAATAGGAGCCATTCGATATGGGGCTTTGGAAATGGGTTTTGTACTGGGTTCAAGGTCGATACTAAATTCAATTTCACGCTCTGGGGGTAGGCCAGGAAGTTCTTCGGGAAATACGTCAGGAAATTTATTAACAACAGAAATATCATTCAAAGCTGACGTATTTTTGTTTAGATCTGTGACATGAGCTAAGAAAGCTTGACATCCGTTTTTCAATAAACGAATAGCTTTATGGCTTGAGATGACAGCGATTGATTTTAATGGTTTGGTTGCTTGAATTCGTATAATAGGTCGATTAGGAATATGAAAGCTAACAACCTTACGAAAACAATCAATTTTTGCATGATGAGTAGTTAACCAATCAATCCCTAGAATCACGTCAAATGCAAGTATTTTTAATGAAATAAGATCGACAGGTAATGTGTGGGTACCAACTTGAACCAAACAAGACTTATAAACCGTGGATGTAATGAAGGTTTCTCCCAATGGAGTTTCAACTGCTAAGTCAAAGTCTAATTTCTCTGAAATCAAATTTAATCGATGAGCGCAAGTAGGAGAAATAAAAGAATGGGCAGAACCGGTATCAAATAAAGTATAGACTTCGTTAGAGTTTATGATAAGCTTACCCGTGATGACCTCATTCGGGTTCCTTGCGTTCTGGGAGGTCACAACAAACGCTCTCCCTTGCACAACCGGTTTTGACTTTTCTGGGACGGCCTTTGGTGCCTCCATCCTAGCTGAATTTGTCTTCGGTAAACAATAAAATCTGGCTAAATGACCTTCTCTTCCACAATTATAACATGCTTTGGACGGCATCGCGCAGTTTGGACTGATGTGCCCCTCCCCTCCGCATTTGAAACATATGATAGGTGGTCGTTCTCCTTCCTTAACGACAGGTGCTGGTGCTGACGTCTTTCCATCATTGTTGAATCTCCTCTTCTTGAAATGCCCATTCTTATTGTTTTGGCCCTGATTACCACCGAAGTGGTTACCATTTTTGGCCTGTTGATTCCCTCCACGCTTGTTGTCACCGCTTCGATGACCGCTCTCACTGGTATTATCATTTTGCCGGCTGCTCTCTTTTGGTTGCGTTGTCTCGTTATCGCGCTCCACCAACTGAGCCCTATTTACAACATCTGAATACAAACACAGTTTATGAGAAACAAGATGTTGACGTATCTCCGGCTTCAAACCTCTTAAAAACATCCGCGTCATTCTTTCTTCATTATCCACCAGGTGGGACGCAAACCGGGATAACTCCGCAAATTTTGCCTCATATTGCGATACGGTCATATTGTTTTGCTCTAATTTGATAAACTCCACCTCCTTCATGTGACGAATACTCTCGGAAAAGTATTTGTCGTTAAACAGCTCTTGGAACTTCTCCCAAGACATCTTTAGTGCGGCAGGTTGAGTACGCTTAATCGATTCTCACCAGTAATCTGCCTCTCCTCGCAACATAAACACGGCAAAGGGAACCTTTTTCTCCTCGGAGCATCCCAAGACATCAAATATCTTGGTGATCTGCTTTATCCATGTTTCAGCTATAAGTGGTTTTGGCTCTCCCTTAAACTCCGGTGGTCCTAGCTCCTTTAACTGTTTAGCGGTGACCGCCCGAGAGTTTTCAGTATTTCCACCTACATTTTGGACAGGAGCTGCTCTCGCCTGCTGCTGTATAAATTACATAAAGCCTCTGAACATTTGATCATTCGTCATTTGGTCAGTGTTGTTGTTCGCATGAGGATTGTCGCCTTCCTGATGCACATTATCCTGATTATTGATATGTGGTGAATCAACGGTCGCCTGTGCTCCATTGCTATTCTCAACATTCTTGGATGCCATTTTCAGATACTGCCACAAAATAAAAGATTAATTGATATGTAACATACTATATTTTAACCGACCAATTAAATACCAAAAACTTAGGTAGGTCATACTGGTAGGTCATACTAGCGAAGGATGTAAGACCCCAATTTTTATAAATAAAGATGAATTTTCTATAAATATCATTTTTGAATATTATGGAGTTAATTTGATATAATGTTATAGTTGTGGGTAATATTTATAAATTTTGCAAAGTACGCAAGTTGTTATATAATATTCGATTGGTCAGGGAATATTCGTTTTAACAGGGAATATTCGTACAAGACACAATCATTGGTGGACCCCACAACGGAATTATTGTCGGATTGAGAAAACGACAAAAATATTTTATTAAAAATAACGACGGAAGTTTTACCATTGTTACTGTTGAACTACTCGGTAGTAAAAGTACAGTAATACGTGTGGTTGCATAGTAGCACACGGTATTAATTATTAATGCTTATGTGAGAAGTCACTCAGTTTGATTCCATTATTGTCAGTTAATAATATGAATTATTTAGCGATAATGACGTTTTGTTTTATTCGTATTATTAACGTAATAAAACAGAAACATCTTTTTATATAAAACAAAATACTTTATTAAAGTTATTCTATAAATAGAATATATTATATTTTATTTAAAAGATTTTTCTTTAAATATGGA
Organism: Panax notoginseng; assembly: GCA_016801055.1. Classification (NCBI taxonomy): domain Eukaryota; kingdom Viridiplantae; phylum Streptophyta; class Magnoliopsida; order Apiales; family Araliaceae; genus Panax; species Panax notoginseng. Next base: position 15,969,432 of record CM029018.1, read on the forward strand.
CCGTCAGATTAAAGTAATCAATCTGGACCGTTCATGGATTAGTTACTATGCATTCTATTTTTCTATAAATAGCAGCTCATTCCTTCATTATTTCTTACGAATTCACTGAACTCTAGAGAGAGAAACTATAGAGAGAAACTATAGAGAGAGAGAAGAAGAGTATTCTGCTACTTAACTACTTCCTTACTTCAGCTCTTCTTTAAAAACGGTAAGGGGTGTTATTCTTTCTTATTCATGAAGAGAACTGTTGTTATTCCATTTCTTATTATTCTGTTGGAATAACCTGTATACGCGGTCTACCCTATACTTGGTGACATTCTCCTATTATTCTGTTGGAACATCCTGTCTGTGTGTTTTACACCGGACCTGGTTCCGTTTTTATTATTATTCTGTTGGAACATCCTGTTGTCTGTGTGTTTTACACCGGACCTGGTTCCGTCTTTATTATTATTCTGTCGGAATATCCTGTCTGTGTGTTTTACACCGGACCTGGTTCCATTATTATTATTCTGCCGGAATATCCTGTCTGTGCGTTTACGCCGGACCTGGTTCCATTATTATTATTCTGTTAAGAATAACCTGTCTGTGCGGTCTATCGCATGCATGGTGATTTCTTTTGTTATTCCATTCTTTATTATACTCAGTTGGTTAAGTTTTGACTTCTATACTCCATAAAATTTGTGGAATATCCTTGACATTTGCGCTTCATCTAGTATCTATTCATAAAAATATTCTCCTGATCATTCTTGAATTTTACTCCACAAAGTAGTATCATGTTGACAATTTGGACGTTATTAATTCTTGGATAAATTAATTCTTGAACTTGTTTTATTGAATTCTTATATCATTGTCATCATCCTCATGTTTATATTCTGTTGAAAGTCATCTGTGGCCTGTAGTGCATAGATGGACTTGGTATGATTATGACCAGGGATTATTCGGTGTAATCATGACCGTAATGTTACAAATGATGTGGTAAAAGTCCTCATTGGCCCGTAGTGCATTGATGGACAGTTGTTGGCATGATCATGACCATTAATGAATATACGAATATCCTTGGCCGTAGTGCAGGGGTGATTCGATGATGTGAATTATTTTATTAAGCTGAGTCTCAGCGATCACAGTGTTGGAAAATCTTTTAAATCGTAAAAGATAGTAGAGTTTATTTTCTACTTGACTCTTTTAATGGATTGCTTATTCCGCTACAGTTAAACTTGATGTCTATTGTATTTTATCAGTTTAACATTGTTGAAGGCTAATGATAATTTATTCTGCATTATCTTAGTCATAATATTTCTTACTGGGCTAGTTGAGCTCACCCTTTCTTTCACTGTTCTCTTCAGGAAATGAGAACGTAGCTGGGGCAAGTCGGGGAACGGAGTGATGGTCCGAATGATAGTATTAGTTAGTAGTCCTCACTATTTTATGTAATGGTGTGTTAATAAATGTAACGAGGACTCCTTTTGAGTATGAATACTCTCTAGAAGATAATATTTGTATTCAAACTCACAATTTATGTTTTGTCGTATTGTACACGACAGTTGTATTAGTAAGTTGTATTTGTATTCTGTAGTATGTATCTGACGACCCAAGATGGGTGATGTATACCTAATTTTGGGGGGCGTCACAAAGGAATTCCCCGTCTCTCCCCTCCTAGTTCTATTCTCACATCTTAGCCAGGTATCATATCCCTAAGTTTTGATACCAACTGTGACGCCCCCAAAATTAGGTATACATCACCCATCTTGGGTCGTCAGATACATGGTACAGAAATCAAATACAACTTAATAATACAACTGTCGTGTACAATACGACAAAACATAAGCTGTGAGTTTTAATACAACATTGTCTTCAAGACAATATTCAAACTCAAATTCAATCCTCAATACATTTATTGTCATACTATTTAACAGAATAGTGAGGACTACTAATGCTATTATCTGAACCGTCACTCCGTTCCCCGACTAGTCCCCGCTACGTTCTCATTTCCTGAAGAGAACAATGAAAGCAAAAGGGTGAGCTCAACTAGCCCAGTAAGAAATATTATGACTAAGATAATGCAGAATAAATTATCATTAGCCTTCAACAGTGTTAAACTGATAAAATATAATAAACATCAAGTTTAACTGCAGCGGAACATGCAATCCATTAGAAGAGTCAAGTAGAAAATAAAACCTACTATCTTCTATGATTTAAAAGGTTTTTCATCACTGTTATCGCTAAGACTCAGCTTAATAAAATAATCCACATCATCGAATCACCCCTGAACTACGGCCAAGGATATTCTTTAGTATCACGACCACAATTATCCATGCACTACGGGCCAAGAATATTTGTGTATTAATTAATGGTCATGATCATGCCAACAACCGTCCATCACTGCACTACGGCCAATGAGGACTTTTACCACATCATTTGTAACATTACGGTCATGATTATACCGAATAATCTCTGGTCATAATCATACCAAGTCCATCTATGCACTACAGGCCACATATGACTTTCAACATTTTATAAACATGAGGATGATGATAATGATATAATAATTCAATAAAACAAGTTCAAGAATTAATTTATCCAAGAATTAACATCGTCCAAATTGTCAACATGATACTGTTTTGTGGTGTAAAATTCAAGAATGCTTAGAAAAATATTTCCATGAAAAGATACTAGATGAAGCACAAATATCAAGGATATTCCACTAATTTCATGGGGTATAGAAGTCAAAGTTTTAATCAACTGTGTATAATAAAGAATAGAATAACAAAAGAAATCACCATGCATGCGATAGACCGCACAGACAGGTTATTCCAACTGAATAATAAATAATGGAACCAGGTCCGGCGTAACACGCACAGACAAGATATTCCAATATAATGATAATAAAGACGGAACCAGGTCCGGTGTAAACACACAGACAGGATGTTCCAACGAAATAAGAATAAAGACGGAACCAGGTCCGGTGTAAAACACACAGACGGGATGTTCCAACAGAATAATAGAAGAATGTCACCAAGTATAGGGTAGTCCGCGTATACAGGTTATTCCAACAGAATAATAAGGAATGGAACAACATAAGTTCTCTTCGAGTACAATAAATAATATCCCTTACCTTAAAAGAACTGGATATTGAAAAAGTGAAGTAACAGAATACTTTTTTTTTCCTCTCTATAGTTTCTCTCTCTAGAGTTCAGTGAATTCGTAAGAAATAATGAAGGAATGAACTGCTATTTATAGAAAAATAGAATGCATAGTAACTAATCCATGAACGGTCCAGATTGATTACTTTAATCTGACGGTCCATATTTAAAGAAAAATCTTTTAAATAAAATATAATATATTCTATTTATAGAATAACTTTAATAAAGTATTCTGTTTTATATAAAAAGATGTTTCTGTTTTATTACGTTAATAATACGAATAAAACAAAACTTCATTATCGCTAAATAATTCATATTATTAACTGACAATAATTGAATCAAACTGAGTGACTTCTCATATAAGTATTGATAATCAATACCGTGTGCTACTATTCAACCACACGTATTACTATACTTTTACTATCGAGTAGTTCAACAGTATCAACGGTAAAACTTTCACCGTTATTTTTAATAAAATAGTTTTGTCGTTTTCTTAATCCGACAATAATTTCGTGGTGGGATCCACCAATGATTGTACCGTCGTACGGATATTTTCTGACAAAAAGAATATTCCCCGACCAAACGAATATTATATAACAACTTGCGTACTTTGCAAAATTTATAAATATTACCCACTTCAAAAATAATATTTAAAAAAAATCATCTTTATTTATAAAAGTTGGGGTCTTACACCACATATAAATTTTCCAACAATGAATAGAATGGTTGGTGTGTTATGTACTACCGCACCCAAAAAAAACCATCACACAATAGCTTTAAAGGGTAAAATGCAAATGTGAGCTCCTTTTTGTTACAAAATTTGGATATTGAACCCCTAGGTGCCACATGTGCGTTGACCTGCCTACGTGGCACACGTGACATTGCTGATGTGTATTTAAACTCCGATTTTATTAAATTTTTTGTTGTTCCATGGATTTGATCCCACAACCTCCTATTTAAAATGTTAGTCACAAGACCACTAAAGCTACAAAATCTGATTGTTTAATTTACCCAACAAATAAGTTATATACTTAATCAATCAATTCCTTCACTAGAAAAAAGAGAGAAAATTTTAATCTTAAGATCAATTAAGTTTATAAAATTAGAAAAGAAAATAAAATATTTTATAATAGAATATGTTAAAAGAGTATAAGAAAATAATAATATTTAAACAAATTACAAAGTTACAATTAGAAAAACTAATAAAAATTATTTACACAAATTAAAAAATTAAAAAACAAATATAAATATTATTACAAATTAAATAATTACACTTATAAAAACTAATAAGATTATTTAAACAAATTCAAAAAAAATATTTAGAAAAACAAATAAAATTTTTAAACAAATTTAAAAAAATACACTTAGAAAAACTAATAAAATTATTTAGACAAATTAAAAAATTACACTTAGAAAAACTAATAAAATTATTTAAACAAATTAACAGGAAATCAAAATTTGATAATGTAAATTAATTTTAGTTAATGTTATTTTAATTTTATTAATTATTTTTAAAAAAAAATTATATATAAATTTGTGACAAAATTTAAATTTTATAAATAAATTTAATCAAATAAAAAAATGATCATTTTATTAAAAAAAAAGAAAAAACAAAATTATAAAAATATATAAAAACTCGGTGCTCTCTCTCCTCTCCTTTGTTCTTATTTCCCTTCCCCCTGTAATGGGCCTCCTCTGCTTTGTTTCTGAGTTTTAAAATAGAAAGAAAAGAAAAGAAATGGACGGAAAATTTAAGTTTTCTTTTCAATTCTTATGTTTCTGAGTTTTTTAATAAACGGAAAAGAAAAGAAAATGATAGAAAACTTGGCCACTTTTCTTACCAAAGTTTTCCGTCCAAAATTGGCCTGATTTGGACGAAAAAGAAATTGAAATAACTAATATTTTTATCATTCCCATATTATCCTCAATTTTTAATATAATAAATTTTAAATTACAACTTATGTCCTCAATTTTAAATTTTCTATTCTTTTCTATTAAAAACTCAGAAATAACACAAAGAAAAACTTCAAGTTTTCTATTCTTTTCTTTTCTTTTCTAATTTAAGTTTTCTATTCTTTTCTTTTCTGTTCAAAACTCAGAAACAGAGTGTTACTGCCACAGTGACTTCCTCGAAGAACTAGACAACCCCACAAACCCTAACCCCAACCCTGATCCTAATAATGCTAATGAATCAATCATTCTCAATCCTCTATTCCCTTCATTTCTCTCTCCTCTGGAAACCCTAACCGATAACGATAATAATAACAACAATTTCCCCCTCCCGTCCACCGCCGACCATGACGACAACTTCCTCCTCGACATCACTTACCTCCACCGCCTCATCCACGAACTAGCCACCAACGCCGACACCTCCTCCCCCTCTGCCCCAATCCCTCGTCACCACAATCCAACTTCCAAATCTGCCCTCGAATCCAAGGGCGGAGCCAGGAATTTTGCATCTCTTGGGCTACTAAGTACCAACTATATACACAAAAAATTATCACACTAAGATCAATCATAAATTCCACCCGGGCTCCTCAATACTGCGTATCTCCTCATTGCTTTTAATGGATCACAAGAAAACAGGAAAATAATATTGGGCTAGGCTATTGAAGATATATAAGTACTAAATATTTTCCAAAAACTCCACCCAGGCTAAAGCCCACCCTAGTATATACATGCCTCCGCCCCTGCTCGAATCAATCCCAACCATCACAATCACCGACATATTGCTCGAATCAGATCCCGTGATTCTCTGTGCTGTTTGTAAGGACCAGTTTGTGATTAATGTTGAAGCTAAGCAGCTTCCTCGTAATCATATGTATCATTCGGATTGTATTTTGTCGTGGCTGAAAACCCATAACTCGTGCCCAGTTTGTCGGTTCACGATGCCGACAGAGAGTGATGGTGGATTAGGATGAGAGAGAGAGTGATGAATACGAGGTTGGGAGAGTTGATGGGTGAAGAGGAGTTTTATGGGTTTGGCTCCTTGTATTCCTTTTTCGTATTTTATTTTTTTTCCAGTTCTTGTTAAGTGCTGAGTTCGGCATTTTGAGGAGCCACTTAATGAAGATCGAAAGAACGAAATGAGATAGAGACTGAGACTTGGCAGATCCAAGAAAAGGGGTTTTATTTTAATTTGGGAGAAATTCTTTGTTCAGTTATAAATCATAATCCTTGCGAAAATAAAACAGTTAACCTGTGGTGCTTAGGTGGTCATTGGATCAAAATTTTAAGCTGACAAATTTTTTGGGTTAAGTCCAATACTCGCCACGTCATATATGCCACATGTAAAATTAAAATAAAAATACCCACGTCAGTGGTCAACCTTGCATTTTACCTTAGCTTTAAATAAAAACATCACACCATCCCCAAAACATGAAAAGGAAAAAGATTAATCAATAGGATGAGAGAGAATCTGTTGCATCTTTAATTAAAAGAAAATCAAACATCAATAGAGATACTAAATTTAATTTGATTGATCAAGAATTAATGCATTACATCATCATATGATATAGAATCTAAATTTGGAATGAATCATTTAAACACTGATGATTCAGTAGTAGTCTATATACACAAGATGTTGTGATGATCTATATATTAATAGGAGATTTTATATATATATATATATATATATATATATATATATATATATATATATATATATATTAGCCTATGAAGATGGAGAGATCGCAGCATTCTTCAAATAGGCAGCAGCAACACAAAGCCGCAAGACTGCAAGTGTACACAGCACCCCTACATATATATCAAACAAAACATATTATTAGCACCAACCCAATCAGGAAAATTCATAATCATGTATTAGTTGGTGAGAAAGGTATGTAGGGGAGTTAGTAGTAGCATTAATTTACCATCCCTCGAGGAAACCAGGTTCTCTCCGGGGTGGGGGTGGAGGAGCAGCATAGTACTGTGGAGGTGCCATTACTGGAGGGCCGTAATAGTTACCTGCATCGATCGCATCCATCCATCCCATATACATACATATAATCAAAATCAACTCTAAAAATGAAAACTCCTAGACCATTAAAAAATATGTGTCTCAAAAAGGAATATATATATATATATATATATATATATATATGTGTGTGTGTGTGTGTGTGTGTGTGTGTGTGTGTGTGTGTGTGTGTGTGTGTGTGTGTGTGGAAGGGTTGAGCAAGGAGATGAACTAATCAAGAAGAATTAAGAAGAAGAAGAAGAGTACTTACCTTGAGCAGGGTAGGGATAAGCATATTTTGGTGGTTCATTCATCTCTCTCTCTCTCTCTCGATCGATCGATCTCTCGATCTAGTTAGTGTTTTTATTTTGCACAAGAACAGAAACAAATTAAAACATATATGAACCTAAATAAGCTGCCAAATTACCTTAATATGTTATTGACTAGAAAGTGCTTTATATACATGAGAAACATAATAGAAATGCATAACAGATAGCATCACAAGCTCATGAATTCAGGAACTTATCTTTTCATTCAAGCAACAACTACTTTCCTATTTTCAAGCAACAACTACTTTGATGCTTTCAAACATTTTGACTTATTCAAAAATTACTCCAACAACTTTATTTCAGCTGCTGAGTCATCTTCTCAACACTTCTCCTTGGATCAGCTGCTGCTCATTCCCAAATTTTATCTTAGGAATTCAAACCTGGCTTTAGAAAGTGTTTTTGTCATAATATCAGCAACCTGATTTTCTGTATTGCAATGGAGCAACAATATTTCTCCTTCTTTCTGTACTTCCCCGAGAAAGTAAAATTTAATCTTAAAATGCTTTGTTTTCCCCTGGAAAATTGGATTATTAGATATAGATATAGCAGCTTGGTTATCAACAAAGATTTGTGTGGACTCCTCATGTTCCATTTGCAGATCTGTTAGCACTTTCCTAAACCACAGAGCTTGGTTTACAGCTGCTGTAGTAGCCACATATTCATCTTCAGCAGTATTTTGTGTAATAATCTCTTGCTTCCTTGAACACCAGGAGAACATTCCTGATCCAAAACTAAAACAAAAACTAGTTGTACTTCTCATATCATCAACAGAACCTCCCCAATCACTGTCAGAGAAGCCATGGAACTTAAAATCTGAACAATGAGTGAACTTTATGCCATAATTGACAGTGCCTTTGATATATCTCAGAATCCTCTTTGCAGCTTGAAAATGCACCTCACTTGCACAGTGCATAAACCTCGAAAGTAAACTCACAGCATGCATTATATCAGGTCGGGTTGCTGTAAGATACATTAAGCATCCAATCAAACTCATGTACAAACCTTCATCAACCTTATCAGCTCCATCATCCTTACTGAATTTCTCTTTCTGATTTATTGGAGTTGATGTAGCCTTACAGTCTTCCATGTGAAATTTTTTGAGGATCTCCTTTGCATACTTTCGTTGGCAAATAAAGACTTCATGCTGCCTTTGCTTTACTTTCATTCCCAAAAAATAGGACATTAACCCTAAATCTGTCATCTCAAACACCTTAAACATTTCTGCTTTAAATTTCTTTATAAGCTCCTCATTACTCCCTGTTATAAGCAAATCATCAACATAAACAGACACAGCAATTAAGTCAGTAGCCTCCTTCTTTACATACAGAGTAAATTCACTTAGGCTTTTTACAAAGCCTAGACTTAATAAGTGATTATCTATCCTGCTATACCAGGCCCTTGGGGCTTGTTTAAGACCATACAATGTCTTTTTCAGTAAATACACTTTATCCTCGTGCCCCAGCATAACAAATCCCTCTGGCTGCTCTATATATATTTCCTCCTGCAAAAAATCATTCAAAAAGGCTGATTTAACATCTAGCTGATACACCTTCTAGCCTTTTTGTGCTGCAATTGCTAGCAGCAACCTTATTGTATCTAACCTTGCCACAGGTGCAAAGGTCTTAGAGAAATCAACACCATAGATTTGAGCATAACCCTTCACCACTAGCCTTGATTTATACTTGTTAACTGATCCATCTGCATTTAACTTGGTTCTGAACACCCATTTAACTCCTATAATCTTCCTATTTTGAGTTTTTTCCTTAAGCTCCCAAGTGTGATTTTTCTCTATCATTCTCATCTCCTCTTTCATAGCTTCCATCCATTTATGATCTTTTACAGCTTCTTCAAATCCTGTAGGCTCCATTACAGCAACATTGCATCTTTGATAAATGTCAGAAAGCAGTCTTGTTCCCCTGACTGGTGGGTCATCAACACTGTCTTCAGAAGGTTGCAAATCTTTTAAAAATTGTTCTTTTTCTCCATCATCCCAATTCCACTGCTCATTCTCCATGAAAGTAACATCTCTACTTATCAGAATTTTCCCTGTTTGAGGTTGAAAAATTCTGTAAGCTTTAGAGATGTTGCTGTAACCAATGAAGACTCCCGGTTCTGCTTTCTTATCAAGCTTGTCTCTCTTCACCTGAGGCACATATGAAAAACACAGACAACCAAATACTTTGTAGTCATGTAATAAAGGTTTGTATCCATACCAAGCCTCAAAGGGTGTTTTTCTTTTCAAAGCCCTCGTTGGAAGTATGTTAAGTAGAAAAATAGCAGTATTTGCAGCCTCTGCCTAAAACTTTTTTGGCAGCCCTTTTTCATGTAGCAGACATCTGGTCATCTCCATGAGTGTTCTATTCTTCCTCTCACTCACTCCATTTTGTTGTGGAGTGTATAGAGCTGTTAGTTGGTGCTCGATTCTAGCTTCTTCACAAAACAAACTGAACTATTCCGAGGTATATTCCTTGCCATTATCTGATCTTAACACTTGCATCTTGCAGTCACTCTGATTTTCCACCCATGCTTTGAATTTCCAGAACACAGCTGCAACCTCGGATTTAAACCTTAAGAAGTAAATCCAACACAGTCTTGTTAAATCATCTATAAAAGCAATACAATATTTACTTCCCTTTAATGATGGTGTTCCCTGAGGCCCTCCAAGATCAGTATGTATTAGTTGCAGCTTCTGTGAAGCCCTCCAAGTCTTTTTAGGAAACGACAATCTACTTTGTTTTCCATATTGGCAAGCCTTGCAGCTGAGTACATGCTCTTCTAGTGGAGGTAATCCTTGTACCAGCTAATTTTTCTGCATATATATGAGTGTTGCATGGTGAAAATGGCCCAATCTCTTTTGCCAAATTTTTGTTGTGTTCATAGAGACTTGATATGCTGTCTGCTCCTTCATTGAATCCAGAGAGAAGCACTTACCTCTCATTTTGATTGTACACACCTCGTGGCCATCCGCATCTCTAATCATACACTTTTTGTCTTCAAACAACAGTTTATAGCCTTTCTCCAGTAGCTGACCAACACTTAGCAAATTTTGATCAATTTTAGGCACATATAAAACATCAGTAATTAGTTTTGTACCTAAAATACTTTCAATTGCTACTGTCCCTTTGCCTCTTACTTCAATGAACTCACCATTTCCAACCTTGACTTTGAAAATTTTAGTTCTATCCAGCTCTCTAAAGAGCTCTTTGTCATAGGTCATATGGTTTGTGCAGCCACTATCAACTAACCAATGTTTATTAGAGCTTTTGCTTGCATAACATGAGGCAACAAACAGGTGCTCCTCCTCCTGCTGGTCTACCATTTTAGCTTCACCCTCTTGTTGTTGTTTACTTCTGCAAACCTTCTCTATGTGGCCTAACTGGTTGCACTTTCTGCACTTGATGTCAGGCCTCCACCAACACTTAGATTGAGGATGATTTGTCTTTTTGCAATGCTGACATTAAGGGTAAGTTCCTCCTTTGTTGTTACTCCCTCCAGCTCCGGCATTTCCTTTGTTTGAGTTATCTTTATTGCCCTTCTTTTTCTTGCCTTTACTTCTATCCTGGATTTGTAGTTTGTCCTGCAAAACTCCCTCCACAAACCCTTCTTGCCTAATCAGTCTTCTCTGCTCCTGCGCCTGTAAAGCATTCAAAAATTCTGCCAAGGAAATACTTTTTAAGTCTTTAGAGTCCTCAAGAGAGGAGATTTTGGACTCAAACTTTTTAGGTATGGTTACTAGGATTTTTTCAACAACCCTTTGATCAGACAAGTCCTCTCCAAGCAACCTTACCTTGTTTACTATGTTGTACAACCTATCAGAGTACTCCTTTATGGTCTCTGATTCCTTCATCCTTTGTATCTTAAATTCCCTCCTTAAGTTCATCACTTGCATGCTCCTTGATCTTTCATTGCCTTGAAACTCAGTTTTGAGATAATCCCATATGTTTTTGGCTGACTCCAAAGTCATGATCTTGGTGAAAAGAACTTCAGAAACTGCTGAATGGAGGCATGACTTGGCTTTGAATTTTTTAGTTGTCCTCTCCTTGTGAACCTTGATATCTTGGACAGTGGGATTTTCAGACAATGGAGGGATTTCATAATCAGCTTCAACTGCCTCCCAAAGATCAACTGCTTGCAAATAAGCAGTCATCCTTACTGCCCATGTTTGATAATTCTCACCAGTGAAAACTGGTGGTATTATTGGAGAGAAAGCATTTAAGGCCATGCTTAGAAAGGTTAGGTATTTATGTATTTTGGGGTTTTGGTGAAAGAATACTCTCAGGAGGCCCCTTAATATTTTATTTTGCACAAGAACAATAACAAATTAAAACATATATGAACTTAAATGAGCTGCCAAATGACCTTAATATTTTATTGACTAGAAAGTGCTTTATATACATGAGAAACATAACAGAAATGCATAACAGATAGCATCACAAGCTCATGAATTCAGGAGCTTATCTTTTCATTCAAGCAACAACTACTTTCCTATTTTCAAGTAACAAATACTTTGAAACTTTCAAACATTTTGATTTATTCAAAAATTATTCCAACAACTTTATTTCAACAGCCGAGTCATCTTCTCAACAGTTAGCCCTGAGTACTAGATCTCTCTCTCTCTCTTCTTCGATCTGCTTGCTTATATATGAAGAAGATGATAAAGAGTAGTACTATTGCTAGTATATATGAGAAATTAAGAGCTTTCTGGAACGAACATCAAGCTGTACATGTTATAATATGCTCTCTTTTTGGAGTATGAACATGTAATGTATTCAGTGGGTACGCATGCAAAAGTAAGCTTGGTGGGGCCTGTTGTAATGCTGCTTAAATCCTTATACCGATTTCCTGCGTTATTTCATATCATCTGACGGATAAAGTTATTATACATACATTTATAAATAAATAAATAAATAAAAATGATTTTTTACGTATAGTTATGTATATAACATTATTCATAAATAAATAGTTCTTGTCTTAAAACTAACAAGCAAGAATTTGTTGTAAATCCATTTGATATAATGTATATCTTTCCCATTAAATACGTACAAACAATATAATTTATTTAATTATATGCTCCACATTAATTCAAATCATTGCCAAATAATAAACAAAGATTTTATTTTGAAATAAAAGTCATAAAATTACTCCAAATATTAATTGCAGTTTTAGTCCAAAACCATTCTTATTTATTTCATGCAGATAAATCATACCCGTTTAATTTCAGAAATTAATTTTACATGCATGAATGAATGAATAGCTGGGTGGAATAGCATAAAATCTTTCGAACCTAACCAAATGATTTACAAGTGTGAATATATATAATGAACATTGTAGTGAAGTCATGTACAAAAGTAGAGCTGCAAACGAACTGAATTGTTTGTGAACCGGTTCGGTTCGGTTCGAGTAGAGCGTCTAATCGAGTCGAGTTCGCATAAGGTGTTATGTTCGTTTGCTCAGTCGAACATGTTCGCGAATCATGCGATTCGGTTCGCCTATGTTCGCGAACGGTTCGAGTTCGGGTTCGGTTCGATTGTTCGAGTTCGATATAGGTTCGAGGTGTTCGATTTCTTATATATGTGTTCACTTTAAATTGTTTCTAAAATTCTACATATAAATAATTGGTTTTGGTTATTTCATATTAAATTCTAATGTTTGTCTTATCAATAATAGTTAAATTTGTAGTAATTTTCTTATTTTTATTACTTAAACATCTTATTGTGTTTTTAATAATTGATTATAAGTAAATATTTTTATTAAATAATTAATAAATAATAATGTGTACTTCTTCACCTCAAAATTTTAATCAAAATAATTTTAGTATTTTCATAAAAATTTTAACAATGATAATTGTTGGATTATTACAATTTTCATCCCTAATAATTTAATAGATTATAAGTTATAACACATGTCATAAATCACATAAATAAAGTCACTAATCATCATGCAATGACAATTTGACATTAATTAAAAAAATAATACAATGCAGTTGCTTATATTTACACGAGTTGTATATTAAAATTGTCAAATCAAGATAGATAATAAAGAAATCAAGTCACATCAAAGTATCAAAGCTTCACTAATAGAGTGATAGTCATTGTACAATTATATTAGTCAATTACTATTGTATATATATTAACATCATCAATTATATAATTAAAAGTGTAAATTTAACTTCACCAATTTTTGAATTTTTTTAGTGTTGCAGTCTTACAGACTTGTGATGGATATGTGAGACAGCGAGAGAGAGTGATTGACAAACTTTGATTTATCCTTTACGCAATTAAGAAATCATATTTAGTGTAAAAACTAAAAAGTTATTGAGAAAAGTCCAATAAAACAATATGTCACAGACTCACAGTACCGTTTGTATGAAATTAAAATAAGTTATTGATTTAAATTAGAATAAGCAATTTTTTTAAAAAAATAAATGAAACAAAGTCTCTAAATAGCTTTGACTCTTTTGTCTTAGAATTGTAGTTAATTTATTTAGTTTTAAACAATATAATTATGAAAATTATAAACTTTTTATAAAGCAATTCTCAAGATTTATTGTATTCAAAAGTTAATTATCACATCCCTTTTGAACTAAAAATATTTTCTAACGAATTTGAAAATTCATACTTTTTGATCAATTGATTTTATCACTTATATTTCAGAACGAATGAAAAATATTTGGTACTAATACATTTAAAGGTTAACAATATTAGTTTATAAGTCTATTAAATATTAAATTAATCTAAATCAACTAAATTCACATTATTTTAAATCTTAGAATTTTATAATTTCATTATAAAAAATCTTGAATACAACTCCTTTTATGAAATAGATAAAATATTATTCATTTAATCTAGACTAATTATGTAATAAATTATAATATTAACCACTAGTCCACTACTACTAATATAATATTATATATATATATATATATATATATATATATATATATATATATATATATATATATATATATATATGATAATATGGGTGGGTCCATGTGCAAAATTAGGGTTCACATGACCTAATTAAATTAAATGCACAATTAGGGTTCCACGATGTGACGCCCCCAAAATTAGGTATACATCACCCATCTTGAGTCGTCAGATACAAAGTACAGAATACAAATACAACTTAATAATACAACTGTCGTGTACAATACGACAAAACATAAACTGTGAGTTTGAATACAAATATTATCTTCTAGAGAGTATTCATACTCAAAAGGAGTCCTCATTACATTTATTAACACACCATTACATAGAATAGTGAGGACTACTAACTAATACTATCATTCGGACCATCACTACGTACCCCGACTTGTCCCAGCTACGTTCTCATTTCCTGAAGAGAACAGTGAAAGAAAGGGTGAGCTCAACTAGCCCAGTAAGAAATATTATGACTAAGATAATGCAGAATAAATTATCATTAGCCTTCAACAATGTTAAACTGATAAAATATAATAGACATCAAGTTTAACTGTAGCGGAACAAGCAATCCATTAAAAGAGTCAAGTAGAAAATAAACTCTACTATCTTTTATGATTTAAAAAGTTTTTCAACACTGTGATCGCTGAGACTCAGCTTAATAAAATAATCCACATCATCGAATCACCCCTGCACTACGGCCAAGGATATTCGTATATTCATTAATGGTCATGATCATGCCAACAACTGTCCATCAATGCACTACGGGCCAATGAGGACTTTTACCACATCATTTGTAACATTACGGTCATGATTATACCGAATAATCCCTGGTCATAATCATACCAAGTCCATCTATGCACTACAGGCCACAGATGACTTTCAACATTTTATAAACATGAGGATGATGACAATGATATAAGAATTCAATAAAACAAGTTCAAGAATTAATTTATCCAGGAATTTACAACGTCCAAATTGTCAACATGATACTGCATTGTGGAGTAAAATTCAAGAATGCTTAGAAGAATATTTTCTTGAAAAGATACTGGATGAAACGCAACTATCAAGGATATTCCACAAATTTCATGGAGTATAGAAGTCAAAACTTAACCAACTGAGTACAATAAAGAATGGAATAACAAAAGAAATCACCATGCATGCGATAGACCGCACAGACAGGTTATTCCAATAGAATAATAAATAATGGAACCAGGCCCGGCGTAAACGCACAGACAGGATATTCCGACAGAATAATAAATAATGGAACCAGGTCCGGCGTAAACGCACAGACAGAATATTCCGACAGAATAATAAATAATGGAACCAGGTCCGGTGTAAAACACACAGACAGGATATTCCAACAGAATAATAATAAAACGGAACCAGGTCCGGTGTAAAACACACAGACAGGATGTTCCAACAGAATAATAAACGGAACCAGGTCCGGCGTAAAACACACAGACAGGATGTTCCAACAGAATAATAGAAGAATGTCACCAAGTATAGGGTAGACCGCGTATACTGGTTATTCCAACAGAATAATAACAAATGGAATAACAGAAGTTCTCTTCATGAATATAAAAGAAATAATATTCCCTACCTTAAAAGAACTGGATATTGGAAAAGTGATGTAGCAGAATACTTTTAGTCTCTCTCTCTCTCTTATTCTCTCTATACTTTCTCTCTCTATAGCTTGAATGAATTCGTGAAAAATAATGAAGCCCTAGGCCTCTATTTATAGAAAAACTGAGGGTGGCTCTTGGTCTTAACGAAGGGTCAAATGACTCTTGGTCTTAACGAAGGGTCAAATGACTCTTGGTAATATTGAAGGGACAACTACTATTGACCAAGGTAAATACTATTGACCAAGGTAAATACTATTGACGAAGATAATTACTATTGACCAAGGTAAATACTATTGACCAAGGTAAATACTATTGACGAAGGTAATTACTATTGACCAAGGTAAATACTATTGACGACGGTAATTACTATTGACGACGGTAATTACTATTGACGAAGAGACTCTTAGATGATGACATATGGCCCCCCATAAAATAACCAAACTTACCATAACGTCTCAATAATATAACATATTATACAGATGATACTATGGCAATAATTTAAGAGATATGATGCAGCAATTACTGTAGCAATAATTGAGTATAGCTGAGTGACTTCTCACGTAAGCATCAATAATCAATACCGTGTGCTACTATGCAACCACGCGTATTACTGTACTTTTACTACCGAGTAGTTCAACAGTTTTAACGGTTTTAACGGTAACACCTCAGCCGTTATTTTTATAGAAAGATAATTCTGTCGTTTTCTCAATCCGACAATAATTCCGTTGTGGGGTCCACCAATGATTGTGCCGTCGTACGAATATTCCCCGACAAAAAGAATATTCTCCGACCAAACGAATATTTTATAACAACTTGCTTACTTTGCAAAATTTATAAATATTACCCACAACTATAATATTATATCAAATTAACTCCATAATATTCAAAAATGATATTTATGAAAAAAATTCATCTTTATTTATAAAAAAATTGGGGTCTTACAACCTCCCCTTCTTATGAAATTTCGCCCTCGAAATTAGGGTACGTACCTGGTATGTCGAAGAGGTAAGGATACCTTGATTTCATTTCTGATTCTAACTCCCAAGTCATTTCCTCAACATCGTGGTTTCTCCACAAAACTTTGACTTGAGGTATAACCTTGGAGCGTAGAATATGTTCCTTCTTATCCAAGATTTGAACAGGAACTTCTTCATACGTCAAATCCTCCGCTATTTCGTCCGGTTCTAACTCAATAATGTGGTTCGGGTCTTCCACATATTTGCGTAACATGGATATGTGGAAAACGTTATGAACACGAGACATACTTGGCGGTAAAGCGAGTCTATAAGCCACAGTTCCTACTCGATCGAGGATTAAAAATGGACCGATGAATCGAGGATTTAGCTTTCCTCTCTTTCCAAATCTCGTAACTCCTTTCCATGGAGCAACACGTAAGAACACATGATCTCCTACATCAAATTCCACGTCCTTTCGATGAAGATCAGCATAACTCTTTTGTCGATCTTGTGAGGTTTTTATACGTTGTCGGATCGTTTGAATCTTTTCTGTAGTCATACGTACCAACTCCGGTCCCAACAACGTTGCTTCGCCCACCTCATCCCAGCATACTGGAGAACGACATTTTCTTCCATACAATGCTTCGAATGGAGCCATGCCAATACTTGCTTGATAACTGTTGTTGTAGGAAAACTCCACCAATGGTAAGAACTTGTCCCAACTTCCCTTGAAGTCAAAGACACAGAGTCTTAATAGATCTTCAAGAGTTTGAATAGTCCTCTCTGATTGTCCGTCCGTCTGAGGATGATATGCTGAACTAAATCGTAACTCCGTGCCCATAGCTTTTTGTAAACTAACCCAAAATCGTGAAGTGAATCTTGGGTCTCGGTCAGAAACTATGGATACTGGCATACCATGCAGTCTTACAATCTCGTTTATGTACATACGAGCAAGACGTTCAAGTGTATAAGTTTCTCGTATCGGTAAGAAATGAGCAGACTTGGTCAATCTATCAACAATGACCCAAATCGCATCAATACCTTGAGAAACCCTAGGAAGACCGGTAACGAAATCCATGGTAATGTGCTCCCACTTCCATTCTGGAATTTCAAGTGGTTGCAATGGACCTTTTGGTACTTGATGCTCCGCTTTGACTCGTTGACAAGTTAGACACCTTGAGATAAACAACGCTATCTCTCTCTTCATATTGCTCCACCAAAATGTATGACGAAGATCATGATACATTTTGGTACTTCCAGGATGGATTGCAAACGGTGTGTTGTGCGCCTCCATCATGATTTCATACTTTAAATCAGGGTTGTTAGGAACACAAAGTCTGGAGTTGACTCGAAGTATTCCTTCTTCATCGATTCTTGCTTCCGGCATAACACCTTCTTGCACTTTCTTCCTCATACGCATCAGCTCCAGGTCTGTAGCTTGAGCAGCTTTAACTTTATCGATTAAAGTCGGTTCTACTCGTATATTCGCCATCATCACATGGGTCCCTGGAGTCTTCAACTCTATCTCCATCCTTTGCAAGTCACACAAAATGGGCCTTTGCGTTGTTAATATTGCACTTGTACCTGCATATGATCTTCTACTCAATGCGTCAGCTACCACGTTCGCTTTTCCAGGATGGTATTGAATGGTATGATCATAATCTTTCAACAGTTCAAGCCAACGTCGTTGTCGCATGTTGAGTTCCTTTTGAGTGAAGAAATATTTGAGGCTTTTATGATCCGTAAAGATCTCCACTTTCTCCCCATACAAGTAATGCCTCCAAATTTTAAGTGCAAAGACAACAGCTGCCAACTCTAGATCATGAGTAGGATAATTCCTCTCATATTCCTTGAGTTGTCTTGATGCATAGGCTATGACTTTTCCATGTTGCATGAGAACGCATCCCAACCCTTTGCTCGAAGCATCACTGTAGATGACAAATCCCTCCGAGCCAGATGGTATTGTTAGAACAGGTGCTGAAATGAGTCTCCTCTTGAGTTCTTGAAAACTCTGCTCACATTCTTCGCTCCAACCAAACTTTGTATCTTTCCGAGTCAGCTGAGTTAATGGAGTAGCGATTCGAGAAAATCCTTCCACGAATCTCCGATAATAACCAGCTAAACCAAGAAAGCTACGTACCTCGGTCACTGATTTAGGTTGCTCCCAGCTTTGAATAGCTTCAATCTTTGCCGGGTCAACCGATATTCCACGACTTGATACTACGTGCCCAAGGAATGCTACCTCCTCCAGCCAGAACTCGCATTTCTTCAACTTGGCATAAAGCTTGTATTCACGAAGCTTTTGGAGTACCAGCCTCAAGTGTTGCTCATGATCTTCACGGCTTTTGGAATAAATAAGGATGTCATCAATAAAGACGACCACAAAGTGATCCAAATATTCCTTGAATACCCGGTTCATCATATCCATGAAGGCAGCAGGAGCATTAGTCAATCCAAAGGACATGACTAGGAATTCATAATGCCCGTACCGAGTTCTAAAAGCCGTCTTTGGAATATCCTCAGTTCTAACCTTCAGCTGATGATATCCAGAACGAAGATCGATCTTTGAAAAGAATTGTGCTCCTTGCAACTGGTCAAACAGGTCATCAATACGTGGCAATGGGTACCTGTTTTTGATGGTGACATGATTCAACTCCCGATAATCAATACAAAGTCGCATACTTCCATCTTTCTTCTTCACGAATAGAACAGGAGCTCCCCAAGGAGAAGTACTAGGACGAATAAAGCCAATGTCTAACAATTCCTGCAGTTGGATCTTTAACTCCTGAAGTTCAATAGGAGCCATTCGATATGGGGCTTTGGAAATGGGTTTTGTACCGGGTTCAAGATCGATACAAAATTCAATTTCACGCTCTGGGGGTAGGCCAGGAAGTTCTTCAGGGAATACGTCAGGGAATTTATTAACAATAGAAATATCATTCAAAACTGACGTATTTTTGTTTAGATCTGTGACATGAGCTAAGAAAGCTTGACATCCGTTTTTCAATAAACGAATAGCTTTATGGCTTGAGATGACAGCGATTGATTTTAATGGTTTGGTTGCTTGAATTCGCATAATAGGTCGATTAGGAATATGAAAGCTAACAACCTTACGAAAACAATCAATTTTTGCATGATGAGTAGTTAACCAATCAATCCCTAGAATCACGTCAAATGCAAGTATTTTTAATGAAATAAGATCGACAGGTAATGTGTGGGTACCAACTTGAACCAAACAAGACTTATAAACCGTGGATGTAATGAAGGTTTCTCCCAATGGAGTTTCAACTGCTAAGTCAAAGTCTAATTTCTCCGGAATCAAATTTAATCGATGAGCGCAAGTAGGAGAAATAAAAGAATGGGTTGAACCGGTATCAAATAAAGTATAGACTTCGTTAGAGTTTATGATAAGCTTACCCGTGATGACCTCATTCGGGTTCCTTGCTTCTGGGAGGTCACAACAAACGCTCTCCCTTGCACAACCGGTTTTGACTTTTCTGGGACGGCCTTTGGTGCCTCCATCCTAGCTGAATTTGTCTTCGGTAAACGACAAAATCGGGCTAAATGACCTTCTCTTCCACAATTATAACATGCTTTGGACGGCATCGCGCAGTTTGGACTGATGTGCCCCTCCCCTCCGCATTTGAAACATATGATAGGTGGTCGTTCTCCTTCCTTAACGACAGGTGCTGGTGCTGACGTCTTTCCATCATTGTTGAATCTCCTCTTCTTGAAATGTCCATTCTTATTGTTTTGGCCCTGATTACCACCGAAGTGGTTACCATTTCTGGCCTGTTGATTCCCTCCACGCTTGTTGTCACCGCTTCGATGACTGCTCTCACTGGTATTATCATTTTGCCGGCTGCTCTCTTTTGGTTGCGTTATCTCGTTATCGCGCTCCACCAACTGAGCCCTATTTACAACATCTGAATACAAACACAGTTTATGAGAAACAAGATGTTGACGTATCTCCGGCTTCAAACCTCTTAAAAACATCCGCGTCATTCTTTCTTCATTATCCACCAGGTGGGACGCAAACCGGGATAACTCCGCAAATTTTGCCTCGTACTGCGACACGGTCATATTATTCTGCTCCAATTTGATGAACTCCACCTCCTTCATGTGACGAATACTCTCGGGAAAGTATTTGTCGTTAAACAGATCTTGGAACTTCTCCCAAGACATCTTCAGTGCGGCAGGTTGAGTACGCTTTATCGATTCCCACCAGTAATCTGCCTCTCCTCGCAACATAAAGGCGGCAAAGGGAACCTTTTGCTCCTCGGAGCAACCCAAGACATCAAATATCTTGGTGATCTGCTTTATCCATGTTTCAGCTACAAGTGGTTTTGGTTCTCCCTTAAACTCCGGTGGTCCCAGCTCCTTAAACTGTTTAGCGGTGACCGCCTGAGAGTTTCCAGTATTTCCACCTACGTTGTGGACAGGAGCCGCTTTCACCTGTTGTTGCATGAATTGCATAAAGCCTCTGAACATTTGATCATTCATCATTTGGTCAGTGTTGTTGTTTGCATGAGGATTGACACCTTCCTGATGCACATTATCCTGATTATTGATATGTGGTGAATCAACAGTCGTCTGTGCTCCATTGCTATTCTCAACATTCTCAGATGCCATTTTCAGATACTGCCACAAAATAAAAATTAATTGATATGTCATATATTATCCTTATATTATGACCGACCAATTAAATACCATGCAAATAAACTTAGGTATGTCATACTAGCGAAGGAATTTCCCGTCTCTCCCCTCCTAGTTCTATTCTCACATCTTAGCCAGGGATCATATCCCTAAGCTCTGATACCAACTGTGACGCCCCCAAAATTAGGTATACATCACCCATCTTGGGTCGTCAGATACATAGTACAGAATACAAATACAACTTAATAATACAACTGTCGTGTACAATACGACAAAACATAAACTGTGAGTTTGAATACAAATATTATCTTCTAGAGAGTATTCATACTCAAAAGGAGTCCTCATTACATTTATTAACACACCATTACATAGAATAGTGAGGACTACTAACTAATACTATCATTCGGACCATCACTCCGTACCCCGACTTGTCCCAGCTACGTTCTCATTTCCTGAAGAGAACAGTGAAAGAAAGGGTGAGCTCAACTAGCCCAGTAAGAAATATTATGACTAAGATAATGCAGAATAAATTATCATTAGCCTTCAACAATGTTAAACTGATAAAATATAATAGACATCAAGTTTAACTGTAGCGGAACAAGCAATCCATTAAAAGAGTCAAGTAGAAAATAAACTCTACTATCTTTTATGATTTAAAAAGTTTTTCAACACTGTGATCGCTGAGACTCAGCTTAATAAAATAATCCACATCATCGAATCACCCCTGCACTACGGCCAAGGATATTCGTATATTCATTAATGGTCATGATCATGCCAACAACTGTCCATCAATGCACTACGGGCCAATGAGGACTTTTACCACATCATTTGTAACATTACGGTCATGATTATACCGAATAATCCCTGGTCATAATCATACCAAGTCCATCTATGCACTACAGGCCACAGATGACTTTCAACATTTTATAAACATGAGGATGATGACAATGATATAAGAATTCAATAAAACAAGTTCAAGAATTAATTTATCCAGGAATTAACAACGTCCAAATTGTCAACATGATACTGCATTGTGGAGTAAAATTCAAGAATGCTTAGAAGAATATTTTCTTGAAAAGATACTGGATGAAACGCAACTATCAAGGATATTCCACAAATTTCATGGAGTATAGAAGTCAAAACTTAACCAACTGAGTACAATAAAGAATTGAATAACAAAAGAAATCACCATGCATGCGATAGACCGCACAGACAGGTTATTCCAATAGAATAATAAATAATGGAACCAGGTCCGGCGTAAACGCACAGACAGGATATTCCGACAGAATAATAAATAATGGAACCAGGTCCGGCGTAAACGCACAGACAGGATATTCCGACAGAATAATAAATAATGGAACCAGGTCCGGTGTAAAACACACAGACAGGATATTCCAACAGAATAATAATAAAACGGAACCAGGTCCGGTGTAAAACACACAGACAGGATGTTCCAACAGAATAATAAACGGAACCAGGTCCGGTGTAAAACACACAGACAGGATGTTCCAACAGAATAATAGAAGAATGTCACCAAGTATAGGGTAGACCGCGTATACTGGTTATTCCAACAGAATAATAACAAATGGAATAACAGAAGTTCTCTTCATGAATATAAAAGAAATAATATTCCCTACCTTAAAAGAACTGGATATTGGAAAAGTGATGTAGCAGAATACTTTTAGTCTCTCTCTCTCTTATTCTCTCTATACTTTCTCTCTCTATAGCTTGAATGAATTCGTGAAAAATAATGAAGCCCTAGGCCTCTATTTATAGAAAAACTGAGGGTGGCTCTTGGTCTTAACGAAGGGTCAAATGACTCTTGGTCTTAACGAAGGGTCAAATGACTCTTGGTAATATTGAAGGGACAACTACTATTGACCAAGGTAAATACTATTGACCAAGGTAAATACTATTGACGAAGATAATTACTATTGACCAAGGTAAATACTATTGACCAAGGTAAATACTATTGACGAAGGTAATTACTATTGACCAAGGTAAATACTATTGACGACGGTAATTACTATTGACGACGGTAATTACTATTGACGAAGAGACTCTTAGATGATGACATATGGCCCCCCATAAAATAACCAAACTTACCATAACGTCTCAATAATATAACATATTATACAGATGATACTATGGCAATAATTTAAGAGATATGATGCAGCAATTACTGTAGCAATAATTGAGTATAGCTGAGTGACTTCTCACGTAAGCATCAATAATCAATACCGTGTGCTACTATGCAACCACGCGTATTACTGTACTTTTACTATCGAGTAGTTCAACAGTTTTAACGGTTTTAACGGTAACACCTCAGCCGTTATTTTTATAGAAAGATAATTCTGTCGTTTTCTCAATCCGACAATAATTCCGTTGTGGGGTCCACCAATGATTGTGCCGTCGTACGAATATTCCCCGACAAAAAGAATATTCTCCGACCAAACGAATATTTTATAACAACTTGCTTACTTTGCAAAATTTATAAATATTACCCACAACTATAACATTATATCAAATTAACTCCATAATATTCAAAAATGATATTTATGAAAAAAAATTCATCTTTATTTATAAAAAAATTGGGGTCTTACACACGACCTCATTAAATGTGCAAGTTAGGGTTCGCATAACCTAATGGAATGAAGATAGAAAAGTCAAAAATAAATGTGCTAGACCGGGAGAAGCCTCCACGTGTCCCGAGGCGGAAGACTCGTGGAGGCGGCTCATTTTGGGAATTGATTGAGGGATTAGATTGGTGGCTAGAAGGACAGGGCAATATGGGCATTACTCTAAAGACTAAAGGGTATTTCTGAAATTTTCCTGAAGGCATGTGCCTTGCACATGACTACTTTCCAGAATACCCTATAAATACCCATCTCATTCCATTTGGAAAGGGACTTCTCTCCAGACACAAGACTCGAACTCTTTTAGTAGCTTAAGGCTCGGATATTCCACCTAAAAGCACTAACAAGATTCGAACACTCTCTCAACTCGAAGAACCGAAGAAGGCTCTTGGAATCCCAATAACTCTAACACGGTTTTCGGATTCTAGGGGTTCTGCCACGCGTCGGTGGAGTAATCGCCCACCTGTCGTTCTCCCCTCTACAATCAATCAATCAATTCCGTATTCTTCGTGAATTTCTCTCCTCCTCAGCCAACACGAAACCCTAAGCGAGCAAGGCGCGATTTCCTTGCCCACATTTATTTGGCGACTCTGCTGGGGAGGTGTAGAATTTGTGAAGGGTATGCCCACAACTCGAAGTGGGAGAACTACAGGAAGAACTACTTCACCAACAAACAGTATTACCTCACTGGATTCAGTTCCAAGGCAAGCAACTCAAGCTTTCCAAGGCGCAAATCTGGATTTTGACCAACCAATTATAGAAGACGCTTCAGAAGGGAGTTCAACATCACCACACATGGCTAATCAACAACAAACCAACGCAGGAAGGCAAGACAAGGATGCAGGTGGAGATCAGACGAATGATGTGCAACTGGAGATGCTCAAGGCATTGAAGGAAGCACGAGAAGGGCAACGGATGATGATGGCCATGATGCTTGAAATGCAGAGGAAGCAAGAGGAAATGGAGAATTTCCGCCAGCAGTTGATGCAGATTCCCACTTTCAAGGCCATGTTCCCAGGAAGTTCGCAGGGGGAACAGGTAGGAGTGGAAGACAACAACAATGGCAGCAACAACAAAGAGAACCAGATTGTACTTCCATCGACGGAAAGTAAATCGGTTCCAATAATCAACTTGGAGGCCCAGCACAGTGGCGACGTGCCACAACTTAGGTTGGAAGTAAGCCAGCCTCAGACAAACATCATCCCAACTGCTCTCACATCAATTTCACAGATGCAAATGCCAACCATTCCGGGCAATGTCCAGCAAGTGAGCCAGAAACTGCCACCAGTGCCACCTTTGCACGATGCAAGCGTGCATCAACCAAATTCTCTAGCATATACACTGCCGATACAGCAGTTTATCACAGCACCCCAGAGAGTTCACGCCACAAGCCAGTATGTGACGAAGGATGATATGATCAATGTGATCAATCAACTTCGCAGGCAGACATCCCGACCCTCGGAGTTAGACTTTACTCCGCCTTACCCGGCACACATTCGGAGGCAACCTTACCCAATAGGGTATATTGAGCATCCCCCGCAGTTTCCAAAATACAACGGGGAGAAAGGAAACGCGAGGGAACATATTGCCAGGTTCGTAGAGTCGATGTCTCCGTGGCTGGGATATGATGAAGTGAACAACCACAACTTGTTGATGCGGGAATTCAACAAAACTTTGACGAATAGTGCCTTCAGTTGGTACTACAATTTGGAGAAGGGGTCAGTCCATGATTGGGATGACCTAAAATTACAATTTTTTAAGAAATTTTTCTATGTGCAGAAACAGGTAACCATTGTGGAGCTCATGCGGTTCAGACAGAAGCCGAATGAGGAGCTATCAGATTACGTTGACAGGTTCAGGGCCCAGGCACAGAAGTGTGCAGAACCGATTGAAGAAAAGAACCTGGTCAGCATTTGCAACAATGGTGCCTTAGATTCCTTCAAGCCCCACCTCATTACCAAGGCTTGTGATTCCTTCGCGACCCTCTCATCTTTTGCACAAGACTTGGGAGGAATCATGACACTGCCCACTAGCCCTACGACGGCTACATGGAGGGGCAAGAGGACAGCAACTGTGGCTTTGGCTGACTCTCAATCAAAACCACAAGGGGGCAAGAGGGAGAAGCATGAGAAAAATTTTGATCGAAGCAAAGGAAGGCCTGGAGACAAATATGCAAGAAAGTCGGTCCCGGAGGCTATCACGTGCAGTGGGAAAGCATTCAGGGGTCTATACGAGAAATGGATTGAACATGGGGTGGTTAAACCCCCAAGGCCTAGATTTGCAGTGACGGAAGAGATAAAAAGAAGGCCAGACTTCTGTGTATTCCACCAATACGTGGGACACTCAACTATGGATTGCTGTAGCCTGCTAGGATATTCCACGAGAAGCTGGCAAATGGGGAGATTGAACTGGGAAAGGAGAGCAGTGTTCATGAAAAGCCACTGCCAAATCACAAGGGGAAAGAAATATGCAACACTGTTATTCACAACACAGTTCCAGAAGTGGAGATGATGATGGAAGAAAAGGAGGAGTGTGACCCAGACCTGCAGGTGACGGCATTGATGAATGGGACCAAGTTTAGAAATTTTTTTGATCAGATAGGATTGGCCAAGGAAGAAAGGATTGAGGCAACCAGGGAAATTATCAAGGCCGCCGAGACACATGAGACTTGCATGGCCATGAGCAAAGGATTTGTGAAGACGATGGAGGAAGAAGCAAATAAGATATCTTTCTCTAAAGCTGATAGAGAGATAAGATATCTACACAACAGACCACTGTATGTGACTGCAGTAATCAATGGCATCGAAGTACGGAGGGCGTTCATCGATAATGGAGCGTCTGTAAATATTATGCCATACGCCATGTTCAAACGGTTAGGCCTGCCAGAGAAGAAGATTGTGAAGGAACAAACAAACATTACAGGATTCGCCAACCAGAGCACAAGAACCTTGGGACACATCAAGGTAGACATGCAAGTTGGAAAGATTCGAGGGCCTGTAATGTTCCATGTTGCAGAGGTGGATGCAGCATACCATGTCTTGCTGGGAAGGGCTTGGCAAAATGACTATGGGGTGGTACCCTCAGTTTTTCATCAATGCTTGAAAGCTATCTGGAAAGGGAGAGAAGTGAAGGTACCAGCAACTCGAAATCCCTTTGGACCAGAGGAGGCACACATCACCGAAGCAACTTTCTTTGATGATGTCGCTGAAGAGGGAGAGAACCAGATCGCGAGGCCTGATTCTCTAAGACTAGCAAGTTGGAAGGAAGTGCAGGAAGATAAGTTTGTACCTACAGAAAAAGTGAAGAAGAAGACCTCGGAACATGGAGAATATTCCAAAAATATGAAGCCGATAATAGTAGACTTGGAGAAGGAAGGAAGAGAAGAGAAGAAAAGGCCAGCAGATCCTGAAGATGCCAGAAATATAATAAATGCCAAGCGGATAGCACAGTCTAAGGATGGCCAAAAGGCAAAATGGGAGAGGGTTGTTAAACCCGACGGAAAGGTGGTGTTTCGGTTGTGACGGTGCAAGGGGGAAGAGCCCAAGGAAGCGTGCAAACCCAACGGCTCAGGAGGTGTCTCCCACTCCGGTAATAATGAAGAAAAAGTTGTACAACAAAAGGTTGAACCAGCTCCAGAATGCTTCGAGGATAGGCCAAAACCTCAACAAAATGAACTAGAAGAAGTTGATTTGGCAACAGATGGAGGAACGCCAAGACCGACTTATATCAACAAGGAGCTTGAGGCTAACCAGAAAGAGGAGCTCATACAACTATTGCGAGAGTATAGGGACGTCTTTGCTTGGAATTACGACGAGATGCCCGGAATTGACAAAGATCTTGTGGAGCACAATCTAAACATAAGCCCGGGAATGAAGCCAGTGAAGCAAGCACCTCGCAACTATGCACCCGAGGTCGAAACCCAAATAAAGGAAGAAATCAAAAAGTTACTGGAAGTAGGGTTCATCAAGCCAATCCAACATCCAACATAGCTTTCCAGCATCGTACCGGTAAAGAAATCAAATGGACAGCTACGAATATGTGTCGATTTCAGAGACTTGAACAAGGCATGCCCGAAGGACATGTACCCATTACCCAACATAGACACCTTGGTAGATGCAACGGCTAATCATGAGATGATGTCTTTTATGGATGAGTTTGTGGGCTACAATCAGATAAAGATGTCCATGGAAGATGCAGAGTTGACAGCCTTTCGTACCCCGTTTGGGAATTTTTACTATGTAGTAATGCCATTCGGATTGAAGAATGCGGGGGCAACTTATCAGAGGGCAATGCATGCTATATTTCATGACATGATTCATGATATAGTGGAGGACTATGTGGACGACGTGGTAGTGAAATCCAAGAAGGCAACAACTCATGTGGAGGATCTGAGGAAAGTGTTTGAGCGATGCCGAAGGTATAAGTTGAGGATGAATCCGAAGAAGTGCGCCTTTGGAATGACGGCTAGAAAATTCTTGGGCTTCTTGGTGCACAACAGAGGTTTAGAAGTGGACCCAAGCAAGGCGAAAGCAGTTACAGAGATGCCCCCACCAAAGACGCAAAAGCAGTTGAAGAGCTTTCTAGGGAAGGTCTCGTACATGAGAAGATTCATGCCAGTATTAGCCGAAGTCACAGAACCTTTCGGCAAATTACTAAAAGGAAAGGCACAATGGGACTGGGGGCAAGACCAATAACAGGCCTTTGAGAAAGTAAAAAGAATTTTGTCTTCGGCACAAACGATGGTAGTGCCACAAAGAGGAATGCCGTTGCAGTTGTATATCACATCTACCAAGAAGTCTATAGGAGGATTGATCACGCAAGAGGTGGATGGAGAAGAGAAACCTGTGTATTACATCAGCCGGATAATCAGAGGACCGGAAACCAGGTATTCACAAGTAGAGAGGCATTGCCTAGCGTTGGTGTTCATTGCGCAGAAAATGCGACATTATTTTCTAGCGCACGAAGTAATGATTGCAACAAAAATTGATCCGATCAGATACCTATTGACTAGGCCAGCATTAGTAGGAAGACCTGCTAGATGGATGATGATTCTTTCAGAATATGACATCAAGTGTGTAACACCAAAGGCAATCCGATGTCAAGCCTTGGCAGACCTGCTAGCTCAATTTCCAAACGGAGAATATGAGCCCCCTTCTGAGGATCTTCCGGGTGGAGAAGTGGAATCAATCGACTTGATGGATGAGGACCCAGAATGGTGGAGTTTGGCTTTTGATGGATCATCTGCAGAAGGTAAAGGC
Organism: Panax notoginseng; assembly: GCA_016801055.1. Lineage (NCBI taxonomy): Eukaryota > Viridiplantae > Streptophyta > Magnoliopsida > Apiales > Araliaceae > Panax > Panax notoginseng. The sequence continues at coordinate 15,998,907 of CM029018.1, forward strand.
GGAGCAGGAGTGGTGTTGACCACCAAAGAAGGAAATGAAATATCCTTGTCGTACAAATTGGACTTCCCTTGCACAAATAATGAAGCAGAATACGAGGCGTTCATACTAGGATTGTTAGCGGCTCAAGAATTGGGAGCCAAATATCTTAAAGTAAAAGGAGATTCAAACCTTATAGTGCAACAGATAAAAGGCCAATTCGGAGTGAAAGAACCCATCTTGGCGTCGTATCGAACTGTAGCACAAAAGGTGATGGAAGCTTACAAGAAGGTGGTGATTGAATATGTGCCAAGAGGACAGAATAAACAACCGGATGCACTAGCAACAGTAGCATCTCGAGTCTATATTCAAGGAGAAGATTTGGATGTGAAGGTAATGAAGAGAACCCTCCCAACCACGGTGCTAAACTTGTTCCCCAAAGACATGATAGACGATTGGAGATATGACATCTCCCATCAATTGCAAACTAAGGAAGGAACAATACCAATCGTAGAGCTACAAAAGTACAGCATCATCAAAGGTGTCTTGTATCACAAAGAAGTAAATGGTGTATTGACACGATGCTTGGGGAAGCAAGAAGCAAGTAAAGTCTTGCATCAGGTGCATGAAGAGAATTGCGGGTTTGCAGACATAGGTCTGTATCGTAGGTTGCAACGCCAAGGGTATTATTGGCCTGAAATGAAGAAGGCAGCAGATGCCCTACAACGCCACTGTGTTTCATGCCAAGAATACCCTGGGGAGGATGAATGTGCTTTCATTGATGATATAGTGGATTGGCGAATTCCTTATGTGAACTTCTTACAAAACGAGATTCTTCCAACCGAAAAGAAGGATGCAATTATAATAAAGAGGAAGTCGCAACGATTCTTCTTACAAAATGGAGAATTGTTCAGAAGAGGTTTCAATGGCAAGCCCCTACGGTGTCTAGAACTAGGTGAAGCAAGAGATTTGGTCTATCAAATGCACAAGGATGAACATCAAGGGGGAGCCAAGTTGTACAAACAACTTATCGATCATGGTTACTATTGGCCAAAGATGGAAGGAGATTGTCTAGAATTTGTCAAAAAGTGTCACATTTCTCAAATACATGGAAACCTGATACATGCTCCCGCCGTGGATTTGCGCACCTTAGCAACACCATGACCCTTTCATACATGGGGAATGGATCTTATAGGTCCTGTACACCCTAATTCTAAGGGCAACATATGGATTTTAACTGCCACCGAGATGTACACAAAGTGGGTGGAAGCCATACCCTTGAAGAAGGCCACGGGACCAGCAGTGGCAAACTTTATCAAGGAGCACATCATTTGCCATTTCGGGATCCCGAAGATCATTTTGTCCGACAATGGAACCCCCTTCATCAATAGGGACATCAAAAGTCTGATGGAAAGATACAGGGTGAAACATTATAAATCATCACCCTACTACCCGAAAAGCAACGGACAAGCAGAAGCGACAAACAAAACCTTGATAAAAATCTTATCAAAAACCTTAGACGATCATCCGAAGAAATGGGCAGAACAACTACCAATAGCGTTATGGGCATATCAAACTTCAAAAAGAAAGCCTACAGGCGAAACCCCATACGCTTTGGTTTATGGTGAAGAAGCTATCTTGCCCACCGAAATAGAAATACCTTCGGCTCGAATGAGACTTCGAAGCTTAGTCGAGGAAGAAAGCCGACCAGCCGCCCTAGAGGCCTTAGCCGACTTCCGAGACAAGGTTAAAGAAAAACTTGAACGGTACCACGAAAGACTGCGACGACAATACAATACCGCGGTGGTACCACGACAAATTCTGGTGGGAGACCTGGTGCTCAAAACGGCAACTCAAGTTATGAGGGGGACCCCAACCACCAAATTTTACCCCAAATGGGAAGGCCCGTACAGGGTACGAGAGATATCCGAAAGCGGGTATTGCAAGATATCTCGTGTGGGATCAAATGCTGTCTCAGTCCCATTAAACTTGAAATGGGTAAAGAAATATTACACATGAGAATAGCATCACAAAAGTTATACTTTCAACTTCAAAAGTAATCGAGGAACCTGACTTACAGCCCTCGGAAGTTACACTTTCAACTTCAAAAGTGATCGAGGAACCTGACTAACAGCCCTCGCAAGTTACACTTTCAACTTCAAAAGTGATTGAGGCACCTGAGTATAAGCCCTCAAACCCAAAAGTTACGCTTTATCTTTAAAAGTGAAAAATGTTATGCTTTATTCGATAAAAGCAAGAAAGTTATACTTTATCTCTAAAAGTGGCAAACATTTTGCTTTCTTCGATAAAAGCAAGATTTATTATATGAAACGTTATGCTTTCCGTCAAAAGCAATTTTTAGCAATAAATTGACAAACTTTCACATATACTCGAATGTTTTAATTTTATTAAAAAAAAAAGAGTATGAATTCAAGTGTTGGTTTGTGAGAAATATATGTATCTTTAAAAAAATTCATGTTTTCTTATAACATCTATTGTTGTTTTGGAATATTAATTTGAATAACTTGAGATTCAATAATAAAAAATTGAGTTTTAAGGAATCATTCAAATTAAAGGCAATCAACAAGGTTAAAGAAACCACGTTCTGATAAATAAAATATGTGTAAATGAGTTTCTGAAACAGGAAATCGAAAAAATAAACTACTGCAATAAGTTATGATCTAAAGGCCACGACATATCAAAATGAAGAGGAGGCACAACTAAAGCTTCCAAGTTAGCAACGGCAGCATCTCGAATCTTAAGATTTGCAGCTTTCAGCTCCCTAACCTGTTGGGTAGTCGCCTCTAAGTCCCGGCACTGACGCTCTACCTCCTGAAGTTTTGCCTCTAAGTCCCGGCACTGACGCTCTACCTCCTGAAGTTTTGCTTGTAAGTCCCGACGCTGGCCTCCTAAATCTTGAGACTGGCTCTTCAATTTGTTTGCGGCATCACCAAGCTCCGAAAGCTGCACTGAAAAGGATTCATCTTCACATTTACGTACAGCAACCTTCGAACGTAGTGAAACAAGGTTAAAACTCGACTTGAGAAGATCCAACCTATCACGAAAAGGAGACATGTCAACACCTACGGCTGCAAGGTCATCTACATCATCGCTAAACTTCTTCAAGTCCTCAACTCGCAAGGAATATAAGGAAAGAGTATGCAATCCAAGAACAAGGCCGGCGAGCTGGTCTAGGAAAAGGGTTTGGGTTGAAGTTGTCTTAATAATCAACCGGTCAAGAGTCTGCGGGAACCGAGCTAAGAGACGCTCCAGACTTTCCTGACTAGAAGACGATATCTGGAAACCCCTCCAAGAAACAAGATCCCCACTTGGATTAAAGGAAGCTCTATCAGGAGCTACTTTAGAGGCCACCATAGAATTTGTCGAGACCAGGGATGGAGGAGCAGAAAGATGTGGTACAGCTAAGGATTCCTCGAAGCCTTGGTCACCTGGAGGATAACCAAGGTCACTATCCGAATGGAAAACAGCAAATAACGCGAGTGCCTCAACGGGCAAAGGCAAATCTTTCATTCTCTCGTTCTGAAAACAAGATGACAAAGCACAATATATTATAAATAAATAAATAAAAAAAAGCAAATGAAATTCAAGTTCAAGACAAATCACTCATGGAAAATCACTCATGGATTAAGGAAGGATACTCACAATATAGTCAATGGAAAAGGAGTCGGGAGATGCCACAGAAAGGGGAATGTCATTCAACCCATCCAAAGTACTATCAACAATGCCCTCCCGAGCAACCACCACCTCGGTAGAATCCTTCCGGGGAGGATGAACATCACCAATAGTTTCAAAATGATTCTCCCTCGGGGAAGTAAGAGTCTCATCAACATCTTCAGACTCATCATGGGGAGCATGCATAGGAAGGTTTGAAGAAATTATTGTATCACCCACAGCAGGACTCGAGCTTACATCAGACAAAGTATCCTTAGCATCCAGACTAACACAATCGTTGCGAGGAGTAGATGACTCAATATCAAAAAGGACACGTTGGACGGGCTCACGACTAGTGGAAGCCGCCGCGGAAGCCTCATTTGTAGTACTATACGATAACCCAAGAGGAACATCATCATCATCATCTTCATCGACCACGGTTACCTGAAAATCAATATATATATATATAGGAAACAATTACTCAATGATATGTGAAAACAGTAACACAAGGGATGAAAGAAAAAAATGAGAGTAGTACGACAAATTACCAAATTTCTACGGCGCTTCTTGATCGGATCCTCGGCTGCCGGGATACTAGGATCAGCATTATCAAGGGGGCGTTTTGCTAATGGCTTTATGATAAGCCTGATAGGAGGACGACTGATTGGAACCTCGACAGAAACAATAGGAGGAGCTATCTCAGAATCAGTAGCAGTAGCCGCTCTCGTTTTAGAACGAGTAACTCTCATCTCCTCGGCATCAGAGGATCCATGGGGAGGACCTAGAGAGGACACCCGAAGCGGAGCCCGTGGTGGAAGACTCCTGGAAGTAGTGGGACCCTGTGATGGAATGATCTGCTGAGTGGGAGACGACTTAGACATCAAAATGTCACGCTCAGCCAACCGGCTACTAGCTGGCCAAAGTGTTGAGCGAACATTGGGCTTGGAAGAGTATAGCAGCCGGCTCCATTGAAGACATTTTGGAATAGAGACTGGCAATGAACAAATCAATGTATCATCCTCCCATCTTTTAAGATTAGCCTGCCAGTAATTACGTTCTCCAGTAGTATATCGCCCGTTCCGGGAGTCATCCGGTATGACAAAAGGAAGGGATCTATAAGTGATATATGGATCACTTGACCGCCTCGGAAATGCCCATGTAAAAGAAGGGGAGGTAGAGACGAAATTGAGAAGAGCATCCTCATAATTCCCCCGGCAGGTGTGCCGAAAGGGCGATCCTGGTCATATCCGAATTGTCTCATGACCCTGTGAGGAGAATACAGTACAGTGCCAAAACTATTATTCTCAAGGAAATAGGGGAGCTCTGAAGATCGAAGAAAAATGAACCAAGACAGTGCGGAGCCACTCAAGCTATTTCTGTTGAGGTCAGAGAAGGTACGAAATTTATGCTTGTAGAAGTAAGGTAGATGGCCGCAACCCCCTGAAACAATGGTATAGGGACGAGCAGTGAAGCATGAATAATCATCAAGGACATGTCGCAAATCCGTACTGTCAGGACTAGAGTGGTGATCTGTAAGACCCCGAATTTTATGAAATAAAAATATTCAATTTTTCTTATAATTACTATTCAGTAAATGGTTAAATTGATAAAAGTTTAAAGTTATGAGTGAAATATGATTTTTTTTCAAAATAAGCAAGTGGTTATAAAATAATCATTGTTGTCGGGGAATATTCGTACGACGGCGCAGCCATTTGTGGGCCCCATAACAGAATAACTGTCGGGTGAAGAAAACGACAAATTTGAGTTTTTACAAATAACGGCGTAGTTGTTACCGTTAACACTGTTGGAATACCCGGTGGTTAAAATACAGTAATACGCGTTATTGCACAGTAGCACACGGTATTGCATAGTATTTTTGAAATTATTGATTCTTACGTAAGAAGGCACTACTCAATAATTGTTACAGTAATTACTGTTCAATATTTTATTTTATTGATTCAATAATTGTTGCGTTGATATTTTATATTATTGTTGTTTCAATAATTGTTGTTGCACAGTATTTTCTATTATCAGATCAATAATTCATATTATTTGAATAATATTATTAGATAGCATTATTGGCAATGTCTAGAAAGTTCTGTCTAAGGAGAGGTTTGGTCATCTAATTGCGCGCTAGTAAGGAGAAATCCTTATTGGAAAGCCCCCTCTTTCCTGGGAACGGCCTGGTTGTCATAAATGTGATTCTGTAATATTATTTATGAATAATTAATTATTGATTCATATGATAAGAAAATATTTATTTTATGTGGATATAAATGAGGAATATATTTTTGTGGTTAAAAATAAAGGAGTTAATGTTGAGGTTTTTATCAGTATTTTTGTCGGAATGGAGGTATTAAAAATCAGGGTTTTTGAGATATTTTGCGGGGGTTATAATTTTTAATCCGACCGTTGGATCGTGGTAATTTTTGGATATGTTATACATATATAAGTTGAGTATATGTCCACAAATTTTGAACCGTTAAAAATGAACGTATGATTTATTATGAATTTTACGAGATGACTGGTTCAGAAATTGTTGAATTTTCGGAGTTTATCATTTTGATGGAAAATTCTAGAATTGGTGGGCCCCACTTGTGGTTGGTGAAAAATGTGCTGAATTATATTTCAAATGTGGTGGGTGGGAATAGTAGCAGGTAAAGCCACCAGGTTGCAGGTCAAACCTACTAAAATTTTCCTATAAATAGAGGGCTAAGTTAGAATTGAAAATCACACCAGAAACATAAGCTTTCTCTCTTTCTCTCTCTATATTATGAAGCATATTTTGTGAGTTTTTAGATACTTGGTGAGTTGCTATTCATCAGTGCAAGTTTTCTTCAGCATCATATCTGATATCCAGTCAGAAGTACTGCTCTTTTGAGGTAAGGGATTGTAAGGGATAGTAAGGGATAGTAAGGGATTTTAAGGGTTGTTATGTTTTTTCAGTTTCGTAATTTTTCTAACCTTCAAAAATTATGGAAAAATTTGAGATGATATTTTGATGAGTTTTATTGATTGTGTCCAAAAATGGTGATTTTTGGATGTATAGATTGATAGTTATGAATTTTATGAGAAAAGACTATTTTAAAATTAACCGCTTATAATTCCTTGTGGTTAACTCCAAAATTGATGAAATTTTTATTGGGAGTACATGTATATGATAGAAGTATACTCTGTAAATTTCAGAATTTTTGGACAAAAGTATAATTTTTGATAAATGTCTAAATATTCGGCTATTTTGGTCATATGAAAAATAGTAAATGACTTTTAAAAATTCTGAGAAAAATATATGTTCATTATGGGACTATATTATGCTAAATTCCAGAAAAAAAATATTTTTGGAATGGATTTGGTATTTTTCATGAAAAATAGTCTAGTTATGAGAAAATGAATTAAATATGTTATGTGAAGTAAGAAAATTGGAAAATAGGATTTTATGGCTTGAGAATCCTATATGAGGTATATGCAGATTTTTGATGAGGGTTTTGATTATTGGTGATAAAATCTTATGAGTTTGGTATTTTAGAATGATTAAATGCATTATTTAGTAAAGTGTAAACAATTTAAATAAATTGTTTATAAGCTTAAGAAATATTATTCTTTCAATATCATTATACCGAAATACTGGTATGGATTTTATTGTGCAATTTCTACCTTTTTGTGTCGAGTTTACTATTTATGAGTTACTATTCACGAGTTACTATTCATGAGTTACTATTCACGAGTTACTATTCACGATAAAAATTGGTTTCTTTTTCTAACCAAATTATAGTTGAGTTATGAATATTACTCTTGTGATTAAAACTATGTATTGATTATATTGATTTTATTATCATATATAACATTTTTATAACCCTGATGTTGAAATTCTCTTTCACTAGAGTGTAAAGATGGGTAGATTATTGGTATGATCATGACTAGGGTTCTCTTTGGCCTGTAGTGCAAAGTTGAATTGTGACTGGTATGATCATGACCATTGAATTTCTAAGTGAATATCTTTAGCTTAAGTGCAAAGGTGAATTGATCAACATGGTTATAATTATTGTTTATATAAATTCTGAAATGATTATATATTTCTTTGAGATATTAATATCTTTGGCTTGTAGTGCAAAGATAAAATATTGATGAATATCTTTGGCCTGTAGTGCAAAGATGAATTGTTGATGAATATCTTTGGCCCGTAGTGCAAAGATGACATGTTGTTGAATATCTTTGGCCAGTAGTGCAAAGATGAACAGATGTTGAGATAAACATGACCAACTGGTGATACAAATGAATATCTTTGGACGTAGTGCAAAGATGAAGTTATTAGTATGATTATGAACAGGAAATGTGATTTGGTGTAACCATGATCTTTGATGTTTCAGGTAAAGATAGGTGATGAAAATTATCATCGTCCTGGATGAGAAGAGGAATTTAGAACTACAGTTATGATTATGAGTTATTCATCTGATTGTGGACCAGAATGGTTGATTGATGTTACAGGGATAAAACATTGTTGGTGGATTTTTAACATGGAGGAGATAATAGACTTTATGGTCTATTTGACTCTTCTAATGGATTGCATGTTCCGCTGTAACTATGGTTGAAATTTTTATCATTTACCATATGTTCTATGTAACGACCCCAAAATAGGTTCATTCCACCCAACCCATTCTGAGTCGTCAAATACATGGTACAGAAAACAACTACAACTTTATTACAACAATTGTCGTGCAAAATACAACAACACATATGATGTGAGTTTAGATACAAATATATACCAAATGTGACTCATGTTCCAACCGTGGACATCACCTCACAATAACACCTTACATAAAGGTATAGTCAAAAACTGTTTTAGAAATTAGAATCTTTGGGAAGTGCTCAAGGAAACCTTCGTACATGGGAGGCCACGCGTCTAGGTTATGATAGATATCATATGGCCACAGAATTATCCTTGGTTGACCCAATAGACCCCAAAGAAAAACGAGAAGATTACTATCATATTCTTCCCAATGGTGAGTCTTCTCTTGACTTATCATTATCTCCACTGTATCTAACTGAGAATTATACTTCAAACAAACACCAAGATTATATAGGTAGTGCTCGTATATATACTCAGCAAGTGGATGAGCACAATCCTGTCCTATGATGACACGAGGTTGTATGTCATTAGACATCTTGTATGATAGTGACAAAACACCCTTCCAACGTTGGGTTCGCCTCACCCTATTTTCTTCACCAAATATAACTACTAAATGATAACCGCCGTTCTATTCCCTTGTTACCCCCGCTCGACCCAGCTACACTCTTATTACCTGAAAGGAATTGTGAACAGAAGGGTGAGCACAACTAGCCCAGTAAAGAATATCATGACTAAAGATAAATAAATTATCAATAGTCTTCATCAATAATAAATCAGAGATTTAGAACATATGGTAGATGATTAAAAATTTCAACCATAGTTGCAGCGGAACATGCAATCCATTAGAAGAGTCAAATAGACTATAAAGTCTATTATCTTCTCCATGTTAAAAATCCACCAACAATGTTTTATCCCTGTAACATCAATCAACAGTTCTGGTCCACAATCATATGAATAACTCATAATCATAATTATGATTCTAAATTCCTCTTCTCATCCAGGACAAAGATAATTTTCATCACTTGTCTTTACCTGAAACATCAAAGATCATGGTTATACCAAATCACAATTCTTGTTCATAATCATACTAATAATTTCATCTTTGTACTACGGGCCAAATATATTCGTCAACAGTTTATCTTTGCACTACTGGCCAAAGATATTCAACAACAGTTCATCTTTGCACTACAGGCCAAAGATATTCAACAACATATCATCTTTGCACTACAGGCCAAAGATATTCATCAACAGTTCATATTTGCACTACAGGCCAAATATATTCATCAACAGTTCATATTTACACTACATGCCAAATATATTAATATCTCAAAGAATTATAATCATTTTAGAATTTATATAAACAATAATTATAACCATGTTGATCAATTCACCTTTGCACTTAAGCTTAAGATATTCAATTATAAATTCAATGGTCATGATCATACCAGTCACAATTCAACTTTGCACTACAGGCCAAAGAGAACCCTAGTCATGATCATACCAATAATCTACCCATCTTTACACTCCAGTGAAAGAGAATTTCAACATCAGGGTTATAAAAATGTTATATATGATGATAAAAATAATATGATCAACATATAGTTTTAATCTCAAGAGTAATATTCGTAACTCATGAATAGTAACCCCGACACAAAAGATAGAAATTCTACAATAAAATTCATACCAATATTTCGGTATAATGATATTGAAAGAATAACATTACTTAAATTTATAAACAATTTATTTTAATTGTTTACACTTTACTAATTAATGCATTTAATCATCATAAAATGCCAACTCTTAAGATTTCATCACCAATAACCAAAATCCTCATCAAAAATCTGCATATACCTCATATAGGATTCTCAAGCCATAAAATCCTATTTTCCAATTTTCTTTCTTCACAAAACATATTTAATTCATTTACTCATAACTAGACCATTTTTATGAAAAATACCAAATCAGTTCCAAAAATATTTCTTTTCTGGGATTTAGCATAATATAGTTCCATAGTGAACATATATTTTTCTCAGAATTTTTAAAATTCATTTACTATTTTTCATATGACCAAAACAGCCGAATATTTAGACATTTATCAAAGATTGTACTTTTGTCTAAAAATTCTGAAATTCACAGAGTATACTCCTATCATATACATGTACTCCCAATAAAAATTTCATCAATTTTGGAGTTAACCACAAGGAATTATAAGCTGTTACTTTTAAAATAGTCTTTTCTCATAAAATTCATAACTCTCAATCTATACATCCAAAAATCACCATTTTTGGACACAATCAAGAAAACTCATCAAAATATCATTTCAAATTTTTCCAGAATTTTTGAAGATCAGAAAAATTACGAAACTGAAAATCATAACAACCCTTAAAATCTCTTACTATCCCTTACTATCCCTTACCTCAAAAGAGCAGTACTTCTGATTGGATATCGGATATGACGCTGAAGGAAATTGCACTGATGAATAGCAACTCACCAAGTATCTAAATACTCACAAAATACACTCAATAATCTAGAGAGAGAAAGAGAGAAAGCTTATGTTTCTGGTGTGATTTTCAATTCTAACTTAGCCCTCTATTTATAGGAAAATTTTGGTAGGTTTGACCTGCAACCTGATGGCTTTACCTGCTACTATTCCCACCCACCACATTTGAAATATAATTCAGCACATTTCTTCACCAACCACAAGTGGGGCCCACCAATTCTAGAATTTTCCACCAAAAATGATTTATAACCTGATTTCCGAATCAGCCACCTCTTAAAATTCATAACAAATCATACGTTCATTTTTAACGGTTCAAAATTTGTGGGCATATACTCAACTTATATATGTATAACATATCCAAAAATTACCACGATCCAACGGTCGGATTAAAAATTATAACCCCCGCAAAATATCTCAAAAACCCTGATTTTTAATACCTCCATTCCGACAAAAATACTGATAAAAACCTCAACATTAACTCCTTCATTTTTAACCACAAAAATATATCCCTCATTTATATCCACATAATATAAATATTTCCTTATCATATGAATCAATAATTAATTATTCACAAATAATATTACAGAATCACATTTATGACAACCAGGCCGTTCCCAGGAAAGAGGGGGCTTTCCAATAAGAATTTCTCCTTACTGGCGCGCAATTAGATGACCAAACCTCTCCTTAGACAGAACTTTCTAGACATTGACAATAATGTTATCTAATAATATTATTCAAATAATATGAATTATTGATCTGATAAAGGAAAATACTGTGCAGCAACAATTATTGAAACAACAATAATATAAAATATCAACGCAACAATTATTGAATCAATAAAATAAAATATTGAACAGTAACTACTGTAACAATTATTGAGTAGTGCCTTCTTACGTAAGAATCAATAATTTCAAAAATACTGTGCAATACCGTGTGCTACTGTGCAATAACGCGTATTACTGTATTTTAACCACCGGGTATTTCAACAGTGTTAACGATAACAACTACGCCGTTATTTGTAAAAACTCAAATTTGTCGTTTTCTTCACCCGACAGTTATTCGTTATGGGGCCCACAAATGGCTGCGCCGTCGTACGAATATTCCCCGACAGAAAGAATATTCCACGACCAAACGAATATTCCCCGACAACAATGATTATTTTATAACCACTTGCTTATTTTGAAAAAAAATCATATTTCACTCATAACTTTAAACTTTTATCAATTTAACCATTTACTGAATAGTAATTATAAGAAAAATTGAATACTTTTATTTCATAAAATTCGGGGTCTTACAATCTCCCCTCCTTATGAAATTTCGTCCTCGAAATTTACGTACCTGGTATTTCAAAGAATTGAGAATACCTTCCTTTCATTTTAGATTCCATCTTCCCTGTCATCATAATTTCTCCATTGCTCATCTCCTGTATTTCAAATATCATTCTAGAATACAGCTTCAAAACAAGGGTTAATTTAACAAATTAACATATCACATAATATCCCGATATTATGACTGACCAACAAATAAGCTTAGGTAGGACACACTAGCGAAGGATTTACTCATCTCTCCCCTCCTAGTTGTATTCCCCGATCTCCGCCAGAGATCATATCCCTAAGCTCTGATACCAAATGTAACTCTGCACACCAACCTATGTCAGCACCTTACATTGATACCTATCAGTTTGCCACCGCAGAACGGCGTCCCCTACGGAGAGTCTGGCTTCGGTGCATCCCCCATCAACAGGAAGTCACCAGCGAGAGGCTCGGGGCTCTTTACTTATAGCTCTGATACCAAATGTAACGACCCCAAAATAGGTTCATTCCACCCAACCCATTCTGAGTCGTCAAATACATGGTACAGAAAACAACTACAACTTTATTACAACAATTGTCGTGCAAAATACAACAACACATATGCTGTGAGTTTGGATACAAATATATACCAAATGTGACTCATGTTCCAACCGTGGACATCACCTCACAATAACACCTTACATAAAGGTATAGTCAAAAACTGTTTTAGAAATTAGAATCTTTGGGAAGTGCTCAAGGAAACCTTCGTACATGGGAGGCCACGCGTCTAGGTTATGATAGATATCATATGGCCACAGAATTATCCTTGGTTGACCCAATAGACCCCAAAGAAAAACGAGAAGATTACTATCATATTCTTCCCAATGGTGAGTCTTCTCTTGACTTATCATTATCTCCACTGTATCTAACTGAGAATTATACTTCAAACAAACACCAAGATTATATAGGTAGTGCTCGTATATATACTCAGCAAGTGGATGAGCACAATCCTGTCCTATGATGACACGAGGTTGTATGTCATTAGACATCTTGTATGATAGTGACAAAACACCCTTCCAACGTTGGGTTCGCCTCACCCTATTTTCTTCACCAAATATAACTACTAAATGATAACCGCCGTTCTATTCCCTTGTTACCCCCGCTCGACCCAGCTACACTCTTATTACCTGAAAGGAATTGTGAACAAAAGGGTGAGCACAACTAGCTCAGTAAAGAATATCATGACTAAAGATAAATAAATTATCAATAGTCTTCATCAATAATAAATCAGAGATTTAGAACATATGGTAGATGATAAAAATTTCAACCATAGTTGCAGCGGAACATGCAATCCATTAGAAGAGTCAAATAGACTATAAAGTCTATTATCTTCTCCATGTTAAAAATCCACCAACAATGTTTTATCCCTGTAACATCAATCAACAGTTCTGGTCCACAATCATATAAATAACTCATAATCATAATTATGATTCTAAATTCCTCTTCTCATCCAGGACAAAGATAATTTTCATCACTTGTCTTTACCTGAAACATCAAAGATCATGGTTATACCAAATCACAATTCTTGTTCATAATCATACTAATAATTTCATCTTTGTACTACGGGCCAAATATATTCGTCAACAGTTTATCTTTGCACTACTGGCCAAAGATATTCAACAACAGTTCATCTTTGCACTACAGGCCAAAGATATTCAACAACATATCATCTTTGCACTACAGGCCAAAGATATTCATCAACAGTTCATATTTGCACTACAGGCCAAATATATTCATCAACAGTTCATATTTACACTACATGCCAAATATATTAATATCTCAAAGAATTATAATCATTTAGAATTTATATAAACAATAATTATAACCATGTTGATCAATTCACCTTTGCACTTAAGCTTAAGATATTCAATTATAAATTCAATGGTCATGATCATACCAGTCACAATTCAACTTTGCACTACAGGCCAAAGAGAACCCTAGTCATGATCATACCAATAATCTACCCATCTTTACACTCCAGTGAAAGAGAATTTCAACATCAGGGTTATAAAAATGTTATATATGATGATAAAAATAATATGATCAACATATAGTTTTAATCTCAAGAGTAATATTCGTAACTCATGAATAGTAACCTCGACACAAAAGATAGAAATTCTACAATAAAATTCATACCAATATTTCGGTATAATGATATTGAAAGAATAACATTACTTAAATTTATAAACAATTTATTTTAATTGTTTACACTTTACTAATTAATGCATTTAATCATCATAAAATGCCAACTCTTACAATTTCATCATCAATAACCAAAACCTTCATCAAAAATCTGCATATACCTTATATAGGATTCTCAAGCCATAAAATCCTATTTTCCAATTTTCTTTCTTCACAAAACATATTTAATTCATTTACTCATAACTAGACCATTTTTATGAAAAATACCAAATCAGTTCCAAAAATATTTCTTTTCTGGGATTTAGCATAATATAGTTCCATAGTGAACATATATTTTTCTCAGAATTTTTAAAATTAATTTACTATTTTTCATATAGCCAAAACCGCCGAATATTTAGACATTTATCAAAAATTGTACCTTTGTCTAAAAATTCTGAAATTCACAGAGTATACTCCTATCATATACATGTACTCCCAATAAAAATTTCATCAATTTTGGAGTTAACCACAAGGAATTATAAGCTGTTACTTTTAAAATAGTCTTTTCTCATAAAATTCATAACTCTCAATCTATACATCCAAAAATCACCATTTTTGGATACAATCAAGAAAACTCATCAAAATATCATTTCAAATTTTTCCAGAATTTTTAAAGATCAGAAAAATTACGAAACTGAAAATCATAACAACCCTTAAAATCTCTTACTATCCCTTACTATCCCTTACCTCAAAAGAGCAGTACTTCTGATTGGATATCGGATATGACGCTGAAGGAAATTCGCACTGATGAATAGCAACTCACCAAGTATCTAAATACTCACAAAATACACTCAATAATCTAGAGAGAGAAAGAGAGAAAGCTTATGTTTCTGGTGTGATTTTCAATTCTAACTTAGCCCTCTATTTATAGGAAAATTTTGGTAGGTTTGACCTGCAACCTGATGGCTTTACCTGCTACTATTCCCACCCACCACATTTGAAATATAATTCAGCACATTTCTTCACCAACCACAAGTGGGGCCCACCAATTCTAGAATTTTCCACCAAAAATGATTTATAACCTGATTTCCGAATCAGCCACCTCTTAAAATTCATAACAAATCATACGTTCCTTTTTAACGGTTCAAAATTTGTGGGCATATACTCAACTTATATATGTATAACATATCCAAAAATTACCACGATCCGACGGTCGGATTAAAAATTATAACCCCCGCAAAATATCTCAAAAACCCTGATTTTTAATACCTCCATTCCAACAAAAATACTGATAAAAACCTCAACATTAACTCCTTCATTTTTAACCACAAAAATATATCCCTCATTTATATCCACATAATATAAATATTTCCTTATCATATGAATCAATAATTAATTATTCACAAATAATATTACAGAATCACATTTATGACAACCAGGCCGTTCCCAGGAAAGAGGGGGCTTTCCAATAAGAATTTCTCCTTACTGGCGCGCAATTAGATGACCAAACCTCTCCTTAGACAGAACTTTCTAGACATTGACAATAATGTTATCTAATAATATTATTCAAATAATATGAATTATTGATCTGATAAAGGAAAATACTGTGCAGCAACAATTATTGAAACAACAATAATATAAAATATCAACGCAACAATTATTGAATCAATAAAATAAAATATTGAACAGTAACTACTGTAACAATTATTGAGTAGTGCCTTCTTACGTAAGAATCAATAATTTCAAAAATACTGTGCAATACCGTGTGCTACTGTGCAATAACGCGTATTACTGTATTTTAACCACCGGGTATTTCAACAGTATTAACGATAACAACTACGTCGTTATTTGTAAAAACTCAAATTTGTCGTTTTTCTTCACCCGACAGTTATTCGTTATGGGGCCCACAAATGGCTGCGCCGTCGTACGAATATTCCCCGACAGAAAGAATATTCTACGACCAAACGAATATTCCCCGACAACAATGATTATTTTATAACCACTTGCTTATTTTGAAAAAAAATCATATTTCACTCATAATTTTAAACTTTTATCAATTTAACCATTTACTGAATAGTAATTATAAGAAAAATTGAATACTTTTATTTCATAAAATTCGGGGTCTTACATTCTAAATCTCCTATTGATAATTGAATTATCTTTAGTCATGATATTCTTTACTGAGCTAGTTGTGCTCACCCTTTTGCTTCACAATTCCTTTCAGGTAATAAGAGTGTAGCTGGGTCGAGCGGGGGTAACAAGGAAATAGAACGGTGGTCATCATTTAGTAGTTATATTTGGTGAAGAAAATAGGGTGAGGCGAACCCAACGTTGGAAGGGTGTTTTGTCACTATCATACAAGATGTCTAATGACATACAACCTCGTGTCATCATAAGACAGGGTTGTGCTCATCCACTTGCTGAGTATATCTATGGGCACTACCTATATAATCTTGGTGTTTGTTTGAAGTATAATTCTCAATTAGAGACAGTGGAGATAATGATAAGTCAAGAGAAGACTCACCATTGGGAAGAATATGATAGTAATCTTCTCGTTTTTCTTTGGGGTCTATTGGGTCAACCAAGGATAATTCTGTGGCCATATGATATCTATCATAACCTAGACGCGTGGCCTCCCATGTACGAAGGTTTCCTTGAGCACTTCCCAAAGATTCTAATTTCTAAAACAGTTTTTGACTATACCTTTATGTAAGGTGTTATTGTGAGGTGATGTCCACGGTTGGAACATGAGTCACATTTGGTATATATTTGTATCCAAACTCACAGCATATGTGTTGTTGTATTTTGCACGACAATTGTTGTAATAAAGTTGTAGTTGTTTTCTGCACCATGTATTTGGCGACTCAGAATAGGTTGGATGGAATGAACCTATTTTGGGGTCGTTACATGATCAATCCAACGTAACATGCGAGGAATGATGTTGCGTGGTGGGTGAGAATGAGACTTCTTCTTCTTCATAGAAAGATGCTCAAGATCGGAATAGCCCGGAAAATGCTCGAAAAGAAAGATCTGAAGGAAGGAGCATGGAATGAAGCAATTGACATCATACCTGAGTAAATAAAAAAAATATAAAATATATATTATAGAAAAGGTTAAAGGAAAAGAAGCGCAGTTTGAAAAATAATTAAATATAAAATACGAAAATGATTACCTCCCAACGGATTCTTTCATGGCAAGGATTGTTTCGTCTAGGCGACGATATAAGGTCCCTAGGAAGAGAGAAGCAAGGGGAATCTCTGAGCCTCGGGATAACAACGCTGCCAAATTGAACATACGGGCAGAAGGACCGTCTATGGGAGACCCAGGGAAGATGAAACGGGACAGCCACATAACCAGATAAGCCGCCAGAGGAAAGGGACAAGTTTTTTCACGGAAGGTAAGAACAGACTTGTCATGAACAGAGCTGTTCCACTGGTTGGTCTTGTAATCACGGAAGAAATAGCGCACCCAGGATAACCAAGAATTCTTTTGCCGACTTGAGGTCTCGAAGTCCAGAAGGAGCGTATCGCCCTTGAAGCGGGAAGTGAAGCGGGAAGATTGCTTGAAGGCCTCCGTCAAGTAGGCAACACAGTTGTCATCCCTAGTGGACATGCTAGAAGGACCACAGGAGTTTGAAGCAACAATAGGAAGGCTACAAGATGTAAATCAGGATAAATATACATATTTCGAAAACATGAGAATGAATGAAAGGAATAAAAGAAGAGAGCTTACAGATAGAGGGCGTAAACATCCTCTAGAGTAGGGGTGAATTCCACCCAGGCAGTGATGAATGTACAAGTAGAGGAACACCATCGTGAGATCAACACAGTAAGTGCGTTATGGTCATGGTAAATCCGTAGGTCTCTACACAGTTGAACACAGCGAAAGATACTCGCATTCTTGAGTATTTCCACGTATTCAGCGTTGTCAAGGATCTCGTCGGTCCAATCCTGCCATCCTTGAATGCGACTAGATGAATCTGACAGGAAGCGAAGGGGACTGAAGGGGTATTCTTGCTTCTCTATACATAGGCGGGGAATGCAATCGGCATGAGGGAAGTCATCCCAACCTCCAGAAGATGGGGCATACAGAAACAGGCCTTCTTTCTCTGGGGGAGGAAAAGTTGTACGGTCATGGTCTCTAACTCTATCCCAAAAGACGTCAGAAGGACCAAAGAAGGGAGCTCTCCCCCAATCAGTGATGAATGGGGATTCCTTGGGAGTTCTTAGTTCTGCAGAGCATTCGGGAGAGAGGGCCTACAAGCAAGGGAAAGTTCATTATAACAATTGTAAGGAAAGCATATCAAGAATGTCAAGTAAACTATATGAGCACGAAGTACTCACCATAGCAATAAGGAGCGAACGTCCAATAGTTGAGCTTCAAAACACCTGAAAATAAGAAGAAACAATGTCAGAAAGATTGAAGGAGTACATTTATGCAAGAAAAAATTCTCGAAAATTTTCGAAAAAACTTCGGACGGCCAAAATCCATCCTTTGGAGCCTTTTTTGGACTCAAAACAGCATAGGTCATGGCAAAGCGATGAGTTTTGAAGGGCTTGCCGATACGGTCGTTTTGATATATTATAGGCCCCAAAACTCCAAATGACGCTCCTAATAGTAGAGGCTCGTCGTCCCGAACTTAATTTTTTTTACCCAAAACACGATTTTATGCCTAGAGTTCTCCCCCTAGAGATTCGGCCCCCTAGGGTTCGGCCCCCTAGGGTTCAGCACCCTAGGGTTCAGCCCCTAGGGGGCTTGGCCATCTGGAGTGGATTCGCCGCAAGCAAGCATATCAGTTTTCTTTCTCCTTTGGTGTTGGCGTCGAAAAAATGGCTAAGAATTGGCCCCTAGGATTCGGCGCCCTCCTAGGGTTCGGCCACCACCTAGGGGGCCTTTCCTTCAAAAAAAAAATCAGGTTCAGCCCTAGGATTCGGCGCCCTATAGGGTTCGGCCACCACCTAGGAGCTGCTCCTTCAAAAAAAAACAAAAAAAAGGTTCGGCCCTAGGATTCGGCGCCCTATAGGGTTCCGCCACCACCTAGGGGCTGCTCCTTCAAAAACAACAAAAAAATGAAAAAGAAGAACAGAGGCTAAGGTTCGGCCCTATTGGGCTCGAACACATATGGATTATTCCCTCATACCTTTGAGATCCTGTTGCTCTATCGAATCAATTGCTTGGGATGAATGACTGATCCTTCACCGTGATAATTATAGCTTCGGAAGATAGAAGAGGCTACAATGACCTGGTGTTAGATACCGCAGAGATGTTCTTGATGGTGAGACGTGGCTCCAATTGTGATGAATATACGTAAGCTCAATTCGTGGCTCCTAGCTAGTGATTATGAGACAATCTCAATTGAAGTTTAAAAATCTCAATTATTGGGAATATGCACGCAAGTAGCACCTACCTAATCAGAAGCAAGACATGTGGCGAGGGATTATGAATAGAGACTTCTTACTTCTCCAAAATAAAGATAAGTAAAAAGTTTATATTTTTCGAAAAGAATAAGATTAAAGCTTGATTTTATTCCCAAGAGAAGAATAAGATTAAAGCTTGATTTTATTCAAAAGAGAAGGGATGATTTTCAAAAATGGCTCGTATATATATATATATATCAAATAAATAAAGATTTGGGTTTAAAATAAAGAAAGATTGGATTTTATTTCCAAAATTCAAAATATTTGGTTTCATTTTCAAAATAAAGAAAGATTTGATTTTATTTCCAAAATAAATTCCAGTCTTTGATTTTATTTTTATTTCCAAAATAAAACTAAGATTTAATTTTATTTGGTTTGATAAAAAAAAAAAAAGATTTTGTATACCCAAAATAATAAAAATTTCTTTTATTTATTGAATGCTATTTTATTATTTTTCTTGTTTTCAATTTCCAGGAAAAATAAATAAATAAACAAATCCAAGGGTTTGGCTCACGAGTAGTTTCCCTTTTACTAGGACCATGGTCTTCAAGACCCGTGAAGTGAAGTCACGCAGAATCGTCCAAAAGCTGAAAGTGTTCTTGCGCGATCATCTATTTGGAAATGCGACTCTCACGCAGGGGGCAAATGTGGGCCCATGTGCAAAATTAGGGTTCACATGACCTAATTAAATTAAATGCACAATTAGGGTTCCACGACCTCATTAAATGTGCAAGTTAGGGTTCACATAACCTAATGGAATGAAGATCGAAAAGTCAAAAATAAATGTGCTAGACCGGGAGAAGCCTCCACGTGTCCCGAGGCGGAAGACTCGTGGAGGCGGCTCATTTTGGGAATTGATTGAGTGATTGGATTGGTGGCTAGAAGGACAGGGCAATATGGACATTACTCTAAGGACTAAAGGGTATTTCTGAAATTTCCCTGAAGGCATGTGCCTTGCACATGACTACTTTTCAGAATACCCTATAAATACCCCTTCCATTCCATTTGGAAAGGGACTTCTCTCCAGACACAAGACTCGAACTCTTTTAGTAGCTTAAGGCTCGGATATTCCACCTAAAAGCACTAACAAGATTCGAACACTCTCTCAACTCGAAGAACCGAAGAAGGCTCTTGGAATCCCAATAACCCTAACACGGTTTCCGAATTCTAGGGGTTCTTCCACGCGTCGTTGGAGTAATTGCCCACCTGTCGTTCTCCCCTCTACAATCAATCAATCAATTCCGTATTCTTCGTGGATTTCTCTCCTCCTCAGCCAACACGAAACCCTAAGCGAGTAAGGCGCGATTTTCTTGCCCACAATATGATATATATTATATATTTATATCCTATTCCTACATAATTTAAAATAACAAAACTAATATTAGTTGTTAACTTTTAAGTTATAAGTTCTAACTTCAAACTTTTCAATAATTATTTTTGGGATAAATGATGATGATAATATTTGGTTTAATTTTTGATTGAATTAGTTAGAGTTAAGAGAAAATATTTTTGGTATTTATTTAATTGTTTTTAATTTGTTTCAGAGTTCTCAGTTTTCTCAGTTCAGTGCATTAGTAAATGTTCGCGAACTTGATTTGTTCGACTATGTTCGCGAACACCAATCGAACCGAATTCGTACATAGTTTCTAGTTCAATAGCGTTACTTGAACCTGTTTGAGTTCGAGTATAAGTGCTCGAGTTCGGTTCGAGTTTGAGAATGTTCGGTTCAATTCGGTTCAGATCATTTGCAGCTCTAGACAAGTCGTAATGTGGCAGTTGATATGTCAAACACTGTAAGACCCCAACTTTTATAAATAAAGATGAATTTTCTATAAATATCATTTTTGAATGTTATGGAGTTAATTTGATATAATGTTATAGTTGTGGGTAATATTTATAAATTTTACAAAGTACGCAAGTTGTTATATAATATTCGTTTGGTCGGGGAATATTCTTTTTGTTAGGAAATATCTGTACGACGGTACAATCATTGGTGGACCCCACCGCGAAATTATTGTCGGATTGAGAAAACGACAAAACTATTTTATTAAAAATAACGGC
Organism: Panax notoginseng; assembly: GCA_016801055.1. Lineage (NCBI taxonomy): Eukaryota > Viridiplantae > Streptophyta > Magnoliopsida > Apiales > Araliaceae > Panax > Panax notoginseng. The sequence goes on from CM029018.1 coordinate 16,020,633, forward strand.
GGAAGTTTTACCGTTGATACTGTTGAACTACTCGGTAGTAAAAATACAGTAATACGTGTGGTTGTATAGTAGCACACGGTATTGATTATCAATGCTTATGTGAGAAGTCACTCAGTTTGATTCAATTATTGTCAGTTAATAATATGAATTATTTAGCGATAATGAAGTTTTATTTTATTCGTATTATTAACGTAATAAAACAGAAACATCTTTTTATATAAAACAGAATACTTTATTAAAGTTAGTCTATAAATAGAATATATTATATTTTATTTAAAAGATTTTTCTTTAAATATGGACCGTCAGATTAAAGTAATCAATCTGGACCGTTCATGGATTAGTTACTATGCATTCTATTTTTCAGCTCATTCCTTCATTATTTCTTACGAATTCACTGAACTCTAGAGAGAGAAACTATAGAGAGGAAGAAGAAAAGTATTCTGCTACTTCACTTTTCTAATTTCCAGTTCTTTTAAGGTAAGGGATATTATTTATTGTACTCGAAGAGAACTTCTGTTGTTCCATTCTTTATTATTCTGTTGGAATAACCTGTATACGCGGACTACCATATACTTGGTGACATTCTTCTATTATTCTGTTGGAACATCATGTCTGTGTGTTTTACACCGGACCTGGTTCCGTCTTTATTCTTATTCTATTGGAACATCATGTCTGTGTGTTATACATCGGACCTGGTTCCGTCTTTATTCTTATTCTATTAGAACATCCTGTCTGTGTATTTTACACCGGACCTGGTTCCGTCTTTATTATTATTCTGTTAGAATATCCTGTCTGTATGCTTTACACCGGACCTGGTTCCGTCTTTATTATCATTCTGTTGGAATATCCTGTCTGTGCGTGTTACGCCGGGCCTGGTTCCAATATTTATTATTCAGTTGGAATAACCTGTCTGTGCGGTCTATCGCATGCATGGTAATTTCTTTTGTTATTCTATTCTTTATTATACACAGTTGATTAAAACTTTGACTTCTATGCCCCATGAAATTAGTGGAATATCCTTGATATTTGCGCTTCATCTAGTATCTTTTCATGAAAATATTTTTCTAAGCATTCTTGAATTTTACACCACAAAACAGTATCATGTTGACAATTTGGACAATGTTAATTCTTGGATAAATTAATTCTTGAACTTATTTTATTGAATTATTATATCATTATCATCATCCTCATGTTTATAAAATGTTGAAAGTCGTCTGTGGCCTGTAGTGCATAGATGGACTTGGTATGATTATGACCAGGGATTATTCGGTATAATCATGACCGTAATATTACAAATGATGTGGTAAAAGTCCTCATTGGCCGTAGTGCAGTGATGGACAGTTGTTGGCATGATCATGACCATTAATGAATACACAAATATTCTTGGCCCGTAGTTCATGGATAATTGTGGTCGTGATACTAAAGAATATCCTTGGCCGTAGTGCAGGGGTGATTCAATGATGTGGATTATTTTATTAAGCTGAGTATTAGCGATAACAGTGATGAAAAATATTTTAAATCATAGAAGATAGTAGATTTTATTTTCTACTTGACTCTTCTAATGGATTGCATGTTCCGCTGCAGTTAAACTTGATGTTTATTATATTTTATGAGTTTAACACTTTTGAAGGCTAATGATAATTTATTTTGCATTATCTTAGTCATAATATTTCTTACTGGGCTAGTTGAGCTCACCCTTTTGCTTTCATTGTTCTCTTCAGGAAATGAGAACGTAGCGGGGACTAGTCGGGGAACGGAGTGACGGTTCAGATAATAGCATTAATAGTCCTCACTATTCTGTTAAATAGTAGGACAATAAATGTATTGAGGATTGAATTTGAGTTTGAATACTGTCTTGAAGACAATGTTGTATTAAAACTCACAGCTTATGTTTTGTCGGATTGTACACGACAGTTGTATTATTAAGTTGTATTTAATTTCTGTGCCATGTATCTGACGATCCAAGATGGGTGATGTATATCTAATTTTTGGGGCGTCACAGTTGGTATCAAAGCTTAGGGATATGATCCCTGGCTAAGATGTGAGAATAGAACTAGGAGGGGAGAGACGGGGAATTCCTTCGCTAGTATGACCTACCAGTATGACCTACCTAAGTTTTAGGTATTTAATTGGTCGGTTAGAATATAGTATGTTACATATCAATTAATCTTTTAATTTGTGGCGGTATCTGAAAATGGCATCCGAGAATGTTGAGAATAGCAATGGAGCACAGGCGACCGTTGATTCACCACATATCAATAATCAGGATAATGTGCATCAGGAAGGCGACAATCCTCATGCAAACAACAACACTGACCAAATGATGAATGATCAAATGTTCAGAGGCTTTATGCAATTTATGCAAAAGCAGGCGAGAGCAGCTCCTGTCCAAAATGTAGGTGAAAATACTGGAAACTCTCGGGCGGTCACCGCTAAACAGTTCAAGGAGCTAGGACCACCAGAGTTTAAGGGAGAGCCAAAACCACTTATAGCTGAAACATGGATAAAGCAGATCACCAAGATATTTGATGTCTTGGGATGCTCCGAGATACCGGAGATCACTCTAACGAAGTCTATACTTTATTTGATACCGGTTCTACCCATTCTTTTATTTCTCCTACTTGCGCTCATCGATTAAATTTGACTCCGGAGAAATTAGACTTTGACTTATCTGTGGAAACTCCGTTGGGAGAAACCTTCATTACCTCCACTGTTTATAAGTCTTGTTTGGTTCAAATCGGTACCCTCACATTTCCTATCAATCTTATTTCATTGAAAATACTTGCATTTGATGTGATTCTAGGAATTGATTGGTTAACTACTCATCATGCAAAAATTGATTGTTTTCGTAAGGTTATTAGTTTTCATATTCCTAATAAACCTATTATGCGAATTCAAGCGACCAAACCATTAAAATCAATCACGTTCATCTCAAGCCATAAAGCAATTCGTTTATTAAAAAATGGATGTCAAGCTTTCTTAGCTCATGTCACAGATCTAAACAAAAATACGTCAGCTTTGAATGATATTTCTGTTGTTAATAAATTTCCTGACGTATTTCCCGAAGAACTTCTTGGCCTACCCCCAGAGCGTGAAATTGAATTTTGTATCGACCTTGAACCCGGTACAAAACCTATTTCCAAAGCCCCATATCGAATGGCTCCTATTAAACTTCAGGAGTTAAAGACCCAACTGCAGGAATTGTTAGACATTGGCTTTATTCGTTCTAGTACTTCTCCGTGGGGTGCTCCTGTTCTGTTCGTGAAGAAGAAAGATGGGAGTATGCGACTTTGTATTGATTATCGGGAGTTGAATCATGTCACCATCAAAAATAGGTACCCATTGCCACGTATTGATGACCTGTTTGACCAGTTGCAAGGAGCACAATTCTTTTCAAAGATCAATCTTCGTTCTGGATATCATCAGCTGAAGGTTAGAATTGAAGATATTCCAAAAACTGCCTTCAGAACTCGGTACGGGCATTATGAATTCTTAGTTATGTCTTTTGAATTGACTAATGCTCCTGCTGCCTTCATGGATATTATGAATCGGGTATTTAAGGAATATTTAGATCACTTTGTGGTCGTCTTTATTGATGACATCCTTATTTATTCTAAAAGTCGTGAAGATCATGAGCAACACTTGAGGTTGACACTCCAAAAGCTTCGTGAATACAAGCTTTATGCCAAGTTGAAGAAATGCGAGTTCTGGCTGGAGGAGGTAGCATTCCTTGGGCACGTAGTATCAAGTCATGGAATATCTGTTGACCCGGCAAAGATTGAAGCAATTCAAAGCTGGGAGCAACCTAAATCAGTAACCGAAGAACGTAGCACACGGTATTGATTATCAATGCTTATGTGAGAAGTCACTCAGTTTGATTCAATTATTGTCAGTTAATAATATGAATTATTTAGCGATAATGAAGTTTTGTTTTATTCGTATTATTAACGTAATAAAATAGAAACATCTTTTTATATAAAACAGAATACTTTATTAAAGTTATTCTATAAATAGAATATATTATATATTATTTAAAAGATTTTTCTTTAAATATGAACCGTCAAATTAAAGTAATCAATCTGGACCGTTCATGGATTAGTTACTATGCATTCTATTTTTCAGCTCATTCCTTCATTATTTCTTACGAATTCACTGAACTCTAGAGAGAGAAACTATAGAGAGGAAGAAGAAAAGTATTCTGCTACTTCACTTTTCCAATATCCAGTTCTTTTAAGGTAATGGATATTATTTATTGTACTCGAAGAGAACTTCTGTTGTTCCATTCCTTATTATTCTGTTGGAATAACCTGTATACGCGGACTACCCTATACTTGGTAATATTCTTCTATTATTCTATTGGAACATCCTGTCTGTGTATTTTACAACGGACCTAGTTCAGTCTTTATTCTTATTCTATTGGAATATTCTGTCTGTGTGTTTTACACCGGACCTGGTTCCGTCTTTATTCTTATTCTATTGGAACATCATGTCTGTGTATTTTACACCGGACCTGGTTCCGTCTTTATTATTATTCTATTAGAATATCCTGTCTGTGTGCTTTACACCGGACCTGGTTCCGTCTTTATTATCATTCTGTTGGAATATCCTGTCTGTGCGTGTTACGCCGGACCTGGTTCCATTATTTACTATTCAGTTGGAATAACCTGTCTGTGCGGTCTATCGCATGCATGGTGATTTCTTTTGTTATTCTATTCTTTATTATACACAGTTGATTAAAACTTTAACTTCTATACCCCATGAAATTAGTGGAATATCCTTGATATTTGCGCTTCATCTAGTATCTTTTCATGAAAATATTTTTCTAAGCATTCTTGAATTTTACACTAGAAAACAGTATCATGTTGACAATTTGGACGATGTTAATTCTTGGACTCTTCTAATGGATTGAATGTTCCGTTGTAGTTAAACTTGATGTTTATTATATTTTATCAGTATAACACTGTTGAAGGCTAATGATAATTTATTCTGCGTTATCTTAGTCATAATATTTCTTACTGGGCTAGTTGAGCTCACCCTTTTGCTTTTATTGTTCTCTTCAAGAAATGAGAACGTAGCGGGGACTAGTCGGGGAACAGAGTGACGGTTCAGATAATAGCATTAGTAGTTCTCACTATTATGTTAAATAGTATGACAATAAATATATTGAGGATTGAATTTGAGTTTGAATACTGTCTTGAAGACAATGTTGTATTAAAACTCACAGCTTATGTTTTGTCGGATTGTACACGACAGTTGTATTATTAAGTTGTATTTGATTTCTGTACCATGTATCTGACGACCGAAGATGGGTGATGTATACCTAATTTTGGGGGCGTCACAAACACTCCCTCTATTTCAAATTATTTGGTCATTATTAATTTTTGAAAATTAATTTAAAATATTTTTAAACTTAAAAATGAGATAAATCATTATAAATTATGAAACAATAAAATTTACAATGAATAATATTTTTTAGATAGTTTATAATATTTATTATTGTATGATTAAAATTAAATAAATTTAAGTCAATTTAAAAAGAGTCCACAATGATTGAATAATATAGAACCGATGGAGTAATAATATAGACTAGCCAAATTGATGAACTGAATAATTTGGTGTGTTCTTATTATTTCTGTTATTCTTTAATTTATGTGTGATTGTGTTCATCATTCGATCTGAAGTGTAACACTCTAAAAAAATTGTGTGTATTTGTGTCGAATGTAAATTTAAAAAATTAAATATTGAAAAAAATAATCTTATCTTTTTATCAACAAAAAGAGTAACCATACATTTGTTTTTTTAAAAAAAAATTCCTTCCATTTCAAAACTAGATATACCTTTTAACTTTTTAAATCAAGAGTTTTAAAATATTAAAATTCACAATCAATAGGAATTGATTTGATTTTAGTACAAATAAATTTAACTAATGGAACTATCAGAAATTAAATGTGACGCCCCTAAAATTAGGTATACATCACATATTCTGAGTCGCCACTTACATGGTACATAATTCAAATACAACTTAATAATACAACTGTCGTGTACAATACGACAAAACATAAGCTGTGAGTTTTAATACAAATAATGTCTTCTAGAGAGTATTCAAACTCAAAATAAGTCTTCATTACATTTATTGTCACACTATTTAACAGAATAGTGAGGACTACTAATGCTATCATCTGAACCGTCACTCCGTTCCCCGAGTCATCCCAGCTATATTCTCATTTTCTGAAGAGAACAGTGAAAGAAAGAGTGAGCTCAACTAGCCCAGTAAGAAATATTATGACTAAGATAATGCAGAATAAATTATCATTAGTCTCCAATAATGTTAAACTGATAAAATACAATAGATATCAAGTTTAACTGCAGCGGAATAAGCAATCCATTAGAAGAGTCAAGTAGAGAATAAAATCTACTATCTTCTATGATTTAAAAATGTTTTCATCAATTTTTATCGCTGGGACTCAGCTTAATAAATAAACCACATCTTCTAATCATCCCTGTACTACGAACCAAAGATATTCATTAAATCATCCACGGTCATGACTATACCGAATAATCCCTGGTCATAATCATACCAAAAACTGTCCATCAATGCATTACGGGCCACTGAGGACTTTTCCCACATCACTTATAACATCACAGTTCATGATTATACCGAATGATCCCTGGTCATAATCATACTAAGTCCATCTATGCACGTAAGCCAAAGATGACTTTCAACATAATATAAACATGAGGATGATGACAATGTTATAGGAATTCAATTAAACAAGTTCAAGAATTAATTTATCCAGGAACTAATAATATCCAAATTGTCAACATGATACTTCTTTGTAAAGTAAAAGTCAAGAATGCTCAGAAGAATATTTCCATGAAAAGATACTGGATGAAGCGCAAATATCAAGGATATTCTACTAATTTCATGGAGTATAGAAGTCAAAACTTTAACCAACTGTATATAATAAAGAATAGAATAACAAAAGAAATCACCAGGCATGCGATAGAACGCACAAGCAGGTTATTCCAACAGAATAATAATTAACGGAACCAGGTCCGGCGTAAAACGCACAGACAAGATATTCGAACAGAATAGTAAAGACGAAATCAGGTCCGGCGTAGAACGCACATACAGGATATTCCAACAGAATAGTAAAGACGGAACCAGGTCTGGCGTAGAACGCACGGACAGGATGTTCCAGAAGAATAATAAGGAATGGAATAATAGAAGAATTTCACCAAGTATGCGGTACTTCGCATAAACAGGTTATTCCAACATAATAACAAAGAATGGAACAACAGAAGTTCTCTTCATGAAGATGGAAGAAAGAAATAATATCCCCTACCTTTGAAAGAAACTGGATATAGGAGTAGTGAAGTAGCAGAAAACTCTTCTTCTTTCTCTCTATAGTTTCTCTCTTTAGAGTTTCAATGAATTCGTAAGAAATAATGAAGGAATGAGCTTCTATTTATAAGCTTGGTAGAGTAAGGGTAAAATAGTCTTTTCACCATAATTTATGACATCATCGCTTACCTCATCGATCATATGACATCATTGCTTACATCATCGATCAAATGACATCATTGCTTGCATCATCCTTCAAATGACATCATTGCTTACATCATCCTTTCGATGACATCATTGTTTACCTCATCGTTCCGATGACATCATTGCTTACCTCATCGTTCCGATGACATCATCACTTACATCATTAGAATTCAAATTCAAATTGTTCTCTTCCACCTCATTTTACTTTTATACCATGAATTTACTATAATAATGTTACCATTCAAATTAAAAAAAATATACTATCATATAATCACATCATACTACCATAATATAATATTATAATAATGTAATTAAATGAATTATTGATTTACTAATATAATTTCAACCAACGGTCTGAAAAATTAGTACATCACCTCATGGAATAATATTGTACCCAAAAATAATTTGGACAGAAAAGAAATATATTTTACGGGTGATCAATAGTACCCCGTGAATAGTAACTCGTGAATAGTAACTCGATGAATAGTAACTCGTGAATAGTAACTCATGAATAGTAACTCGTGAATAGTAACTCGTAAATAGTAACTCGTGAATAGTAACTCATGAATAGTACTCTGACACGAAAAGTGTCCCGAATACCCGATTTAACAATACTGAGTGACTTCTCACATAAGCATCAATAATTAATACCGTGTGCTACTATGCAACCACGCGTATTACTGTACTTTTACTACCAAGTAGTTCAACAATATTAACGGTAAAACTTCCGCCGTTATTTTCATAAAATATTTTTGTCGTTTTCTCAATTCGACAATAATTCCGTTGCGGGGTCCACTAATGATTGTACCGTCGTACGAATATTCTCCGATAAAAAGAATATTCCCCAACCAATCGAATATTATATAACAACTTGCATACTTTACAAAATTTTCAAATACTACCCCCAACTATAATATTATCTCAAATCCACACCTTAATATTTAAAAAAAAAATATTTTGAGAAATTTAAATATTTATTTAAAAAATATGGGGTCTCACATTAAATTCTAGTAAACAAGTAAGTAACATATTCATTGATTTCAAAATTAACAGAAATTTATATTATTTGCTAAATAGTTTTGAAAAAAAAAAGAATTTTGGAACTGGGCGAGCTTGTAAAAAGAAAATTTTGGCACAGTCAAGGAATCATAGTGGGAAGGGAACTGGAATAAGTGTTGGACTACAGAAGAAAGATGCTAACATATTAACTTAAAACTTTACAAGAAAGCGAGAAGGTCGGCTCCAATTTGTCCAAAAAGTGAATGGAAATGCTGCTAGATGATATAAAAACTGATTGTTAAGTTTTTAAATTATCAGTCCCACTCCGGCACTCCCGTAAATGTTACTACATAATATGGGTAGCATGAGGCGGAGGCGGAGGCGGAGGCAGAGGGGGGAGGCGGGAGGGGGTGCATGTAATTGTAATGATATTGGAAGGTGAGGAGAGATTCTTTAACTTTAGTACCTGCCTTGCTTTATTAAAAGAGAGGAGATTGGTTCTGTATTTGCATTTCCTATTTTTATATTGGCTCAGCTCAGTTATATATATATATATATATATATATATATATATATATATATATATATATATATATATATATATAGAGAGAGAGAGAGAGAGAGAGAGAACTAGATCCTGTCCGGGAGCCCGGACAGGCTTAAATTACGGACCCAATTTTTATTTTATTTTATTTTATTTATATTTTTTAAAACAACTAAAAAAAAATTAATACTGTACATACATTTTTTGGTATAGATATCTAAATCATGCCCAAAATAATGTATTATGTAAAAATTCAAGTTTTATAATTATTTTATTTTTTTTTAGTTGTTTAAAAAAAATCCGGATTTTGGTCCGGTCCGGGAGTCCGGACCTGATCTGGCCTCTATATATATATATATATATATATATATATGGAAAATGATTCATAGCATCTATATGTTATGGAATAAAAAGTAGCATATAACATCTTAACCATCTGTTTTGTTGATGGATGGCTGAAATTAAGTCTGGTATTAAACCGTCCGCTAGAAATTCTAGCGGACCTAGTTAGTAAAAAGATTTGCCAATTTTGCCCATATTTACCCTGCAAGACCTTCGAAATTAACAGTATATACAACGTCTGTTAGACTTACTAGCAGATGATAAGATTGAGAATTAGCCAATGTTCTAAGCTAGGAAGTATGCATATATATATTAAAAGATATCACTTGGTTATATCACTTGGTTTGGGCCAGATATCACTTTATATATCTAAGCCAGAGGCACAACTAAATATATATAGATAGCCCATTAGTGGTATAAAAAAGGAACAATTATATATTATAGTACATTTTTAAAAGTAATTACAAAAATCATACATTCATAAAATAATTACAAAAATATGACACTTCATCATATATATTTACAATACTAATACAATTAAGAGTCCTTAAATTAAGGAATTAATATTAATGAGCTGACATAACAAATTAGTTTCCATATTCCTTTGGTCCCTGTCTCTCTCTTCGCCCTTACTATTTCTCTCTCTTCTCCCTTACTAGTTCTTTCTCTCTTCTCGAAGCCACTCGTCGTCGCCCTCTTCCGCCACCGTCGCAACACCATAGTTTCTCAACTCTGATAGAAAATTGAATACGTGACTTTCAGGCTTTGTTTTCAGGCTAATACGTGATTTTCTCTCTCCAACTCTCTCACAACTGAAAGGATTTTGGTTTCTCTATAAGGTATGCTTCTAATTTTTGTTAATTCTCATTCTACTAATTAATTGTCAATATGATCATATATATACGCTATGTTTCTAACAGAATGGGGTATTGATTGTTTGGATTTGTGTTATTTTTATATTTTGTATAGAATGGTTGATACAAGGAAGAAGGATGGAAAGAAGAAAAGAATCACAGAGGGTGATTCTATTAAGGACTTGAAGAAATTTGTTTGGGTTTGTGCAGTTGGATTCTGATTTTGATGTTCCTGTAGTTAAGACAGAAGCTCAAGTTCATAGCCAGAAGATATTTCCAACCCAAAATTTTTTAAAGGTTTGCTAATTTAAATTTTGTTATTGTTACTATCATATAACTGTTTGGTTACTTCTGCATTATGTTTTGGTTACTGTTAGCTTGTGATTCGGATACCATTTTTGTTACCTTAATTTGATATTTTGGTTACTTTTTTATGTTGTTATGGTTACCATATATTTGCTTAGTATACATGGTTGACTAAACTGATTTTGGTGTACATGTTGTTTATGTATTGGTTACCATTAAAACATATTTTGGTTACTATCATATAAATATTTGGTTACTTCTTTAGTATGTTTTTGGTTATTGTTAATTTCTGATTTGGATTCTATTTTTATTTCCTTGAGTTGGGATTTTGGTTACTATTTTTTGTTGTTCTGGTTACCATGTATTTGCTTAGTATATATGGGTTGACTAAACTGTGTTTGGTCTATATGTTGTTTATGTATTGGTTACCATTAATATATATTTTGGTTACTAACATATAATTGTTTGGTTACTGCATTAGTATATTTTTTGTTGTTGTTGGCTTATGATTTGGATACCATTTTTTTTTCTCAATTGGGATTTTGGTTACTTTTATATGTTATTTTGGTTTCAATGTATTTGTTTAGTATACAGTGATTGACTAAACTGGGTTTGGTATACATGTTGTTTATGTGTTGGTTACCATTAAAACATGGTTTGGTTACTATCATATAACTATTTGGTTACTTCTTTAGTATTTTTTTGACATACATATTTTTATTTTTGTGACCTTTAAATTATGTTTTGGTTAATATTATATATAACTATTTGTTTACTGCATAAAATGGTCTGTACTACATGTTGTTTATATTTTGGTCACCATTAGATTATATAATATAACTTTTTGGTTACTGCTTTATTATGGTATGATTAATGTTATATTATGATATGATAACTATTATTGTGCAGTAAATATGGGATGTTGGTTATTTGTTATAGTCTATTTTGACTACTGTGTAATTGTTATATTATATTTTAGTTAGTATGATTTTATTTGTTGGTCACTACGTAACTGTTTATGTTATAAATATTGTTTATATATGGTTACTAATGACTGTGTAAATCTGATTTTATTTATTTACAGTTATGTGATCTTTACTATGAGGAATGCAACAGAAAATTCACTGGAAAAGTTATATATTGGTGTGACATGGAAGTCTCCAGCATTATTACCAAGAAATTGAACCCAAGTCAGTTGGAGAAGTTTAAGGCATCATTAGTTTGTGGATATTTTATTTTTATAAATAATAAACCCAAGTCATAATAAACTATGTATTTGCTTACTATGCATTGATGTATTATTTTTGTAAATTCCTTCAAATATATTCTACAAGGGTTATGCTCTTCTAGAAAATTCATTAGAAAAGTTATGGTTAAATGTACATGTGAGAGTATACATGGGTTGCCTAAACTTGGTTGGATATACAGGTTGTTTCTGTTTTGGTTACCATTAAAACGTGTTCTGGTTACTTTCATATAACTTTTTGGTTACTTCTTTATTATGTTTTGGTTACTGTTACTTATGGTTTGGCTATTATTATTGTGTCCTCAATGTGGGATTTCACATACTTTTGTTTTTTATTCTGGTTAATATGTAATTATTTAGTATACATGGATTGTCTAAATTGGGTTTCATTACATGATGTTTCTGTTTTGGTTACCATTAAAATATGTTCTGGTTACTATCATATAATTATGTGATTACTATTTTATTATGTTACATTACGGTTACTGTTATTAGTAACCAGATAGTTACAAGCTTGTATCAGGACAAACATCAATTGTTAAATATACATGTGTGAGTTTCCTATTTATCTACAAGCTTGTTAGTAACCAAATAATTATCATAGATATAGTTGCAAGCTTATTAGTAACCAGATAATTATAAGCTTGTATCAAGACTGTTATAAAGTGTTAAATGTATATGTTTTATTTATACCATGTCATCATGATAGAATATGAAACTCCAATTAAGAGTTCTCATTTATATATATGATGGTCACTTATAGATCTCATATTAAAATAAAAATAATTTAAGAGGTGCAGTTGGTAACCAAACTTGCATATAAGGGTAACCATTTTAGTCTTTGTTAGTAATCAAATAATTAAAAACTTATATCAGAACAATTATCAAGTGCTTAATGTACATGTGAGTGTTCCCATTTATCTAGCTGATGGATACTTTTAAATTACGTAGTTATAAAAGTTATTTGGAAATGGTCCATGCCAGTTGGTAACTAAATATGAATATAGAGGTAACTATTTTATTTTAGATGGGTAACCAAATTTACATAAAAATGTTTCAGAACAGTTACCAATTGTTCAATGTATATGTTTACTTTCTACTGATAAATCATGATGGAATAAAAAATTAAAATATTAATTAACATCAATTTTAGTTACTGTACACCATCAAAAATATTACCAACCATGTGGTTAATGGTTACTAACAGTAAACAATTATATATTCCTGTAAATAATTAAATTTGTTGTATTGCTTACTGTCAGTCTCCATTGTATAACAACTGAATAAACATTGTAAAGTAACCAAATCAATATTAGACAGTAACTATTTTACATAATCTTAGTAACCAACATATAAACCACATTTTTACATGCAATTTTAAAGGCCTAAATGATGGAATTTGACCAAAAAGTCCTGCAGTTCACCAGCAAAGCTGGTGACTTTGGATCGTTGACCCGTTTTTAATGAAATTAGGCTCCGAAAATGTTCAAATCCGACACTCCAAATTTAACAGAGATTGTCAAATTATCACTGCAACCAAATAAACATTATTCTGTAACCAATTAAATAGTATACAACAACCAATATTAACAGTTGTACGAAGGTAACCAATGTAGTCAATAAGTAACCATCAATATAAAAGAAACAATTATAAAACTCAATAACATTATAGAGTAACCAAATAAATACCTTACAGTATCTAAATACATATTATATAGTAACCAAGATATATGTAATTAGTAGCTAATATTATAAAAACAATATTTTTACATTCATTTTACAACCAAAACAATCAGTAATGACTTTGTTACAAATTAAAGACTAACAGGTATATGAAGGTAACCAATATAGTTAATCAGTAACCATCAATATAAAAAAATCAGTATAAAATACAGTAATATTATGTAGTAACCATTGTAATATTACACAGTAAACAAGTCAGAATTATATACTAACCAACTTCAGATTAGACAGTAACCAACATATATTTACTTAGTATCTATAACATAAAACATATTTGACATGCATTTTACAGCAAAAACAAACAATATAAAAAACATCAATATGTACTTAAAGATCCAACAGTTGCAGGAAGGTAACCAATATATTTAATAAATAACCATCAATATAAAAAACATCAGTAGAATATACATTTAAAGTATACAGCAACCAAATAAATATTATACAGTAACCAAATCAATAATAATCAGTAACCAATTTCTATGTACTTAATAACCAAAATATAAAACATATTTTTTCATATATTTTGCTATCAAAACAGTCAGTATACTGCCTTTGTTAATCAATATCAATTTTGGTTACTGTACACCATCAAAAATGTTACCAACCATGTGGTTAATGGTTACTGACATTAAATAATTATATATTCATGTAAACAATTAAATTTGTTGTATTGGTTACTGTCAGTCTTCATTGTCTGACAACTGAATAAACATTATAAAGTATCCAAATCAATATTAGACAGTAACCAAACTACATAATCTTAGTAACAAAAAAATAAACTAAATTTTTACATGCAATTTTGAAGGCCTAAATGATGAAATTTGACCAAAAAAACATGCAGTTCACCAGCAAAGCTGATGATTTTTTATCGTTGATCCGTTTCCAATGAAATTAGGCTCCGAAAACGCCAAAATTCAACACTCCAAACTTGACAACATTATACAGTAACCAAATTTAGATTAGACAGTAACCAACATATATCTATTTAGTAACTAGAATATAAAAAATATCAATATGTACTTAAAGATCAAACAGTTACAGGAAGGTAACTAATGTATTTAATAAGTAACCATCAATATAAAAAACATCAGTAGAATATACATTTAAAGTATACAACAATCAAATAAACATTATACAGTAACCAAATCAATAATAAACAGTAACCAATTTATATGTACTTAGTAACCAGAATATAAAACATATTTTTACATGCATTTTGAAATCAAAACAGTCAGTATACTGACTTTGTAACCAATTAAAGAGCGAAAAACTTAAGAAAGGTAACCAATATACGAGTATATAGTAATCACGGGGTAACTATATGCATATAAACTTTAAAATCAAATACCTCAGTATATAAATCTATAACGAATCAATCAATAATCAACAATCAAATTTGTTACAGATCGAGGCTGGTTACTAATCTTGAAGTTGTTGTTGATCTTGAAGTTGCTGTTGATCTGAAGTTGTTGTTGATCTTCTTCGATATTATCCGATCTCAGAGTTGCATCGCCGTTAGAGAAGTCGTCTTCTCCGATCGGTCATTGCTCTGTTTTTTCGGATCTGAAAGTTGCTTGTTTTCTTCATTAGCGTGAATTGTTGATCGGTTGGTTGGAAATATAAAAGTCGGTAACTGACGTGTAGGGAGTTAATGACCGTAATTTTAGCAACGTAATATTGTGTTACGTTATTTTTGTAATTATTTTGTGGATGTTTTATTTTTGTAAATACTTTTTAATTGTTGTATATTAGTGTTAAGGACCCATAAAAAAATACCTACCATAATTTTACAAACTACTTTTGTCAATTTTTTTCTTGTTTTATAAAAAGAGATCTATTTTTATTAATAGTAGTATAAAAATAACACAATATACTTAAATTTGTCCTTCTGGTCTGGAAAAGCTGCGCAGGATCAAAAAACACAACCATTAGAAATTCAGTACTTTGGAGGAGGAAAGATCGCTTAATAACAACTGACTTTTGTGAAGATACTATGTCTACCAACACAAACTATATAAACAATTGTAAATGTATTATCGGACACAATTAATAACTGATACTCTCAAAGTTCTAAAATTAAAATTTTAATTTAATTTTAATATTAAAAATATCAATGTGTATGTTTTCTATACTATAAATTTATTATATTTTTAATTTTAAAACGGAGAGAATAAATAGAGAATGGAAATTGTTACCGTAATTGTCGGGTCAAATAATGGAAACTGTAAAGTAAATTCATTAACAATTTAACATGCACAATCATACCAACATATTTATGTACCTTCTCAATAAACAAAAAGGATGCTCCATATATATATATATATATATATATATATATATATATATATATATATATGAAAAAGTGATCACACTAGAATAAATTTAATTTAAAAAATTAAGTTTGAGAACCTTTATTCATGATTGCGGCTTGCCAACACCGGATGATAGTATCTTATGACCTGGAGTCGAGGGCATTACGGGAAGGAAATTGTACACTGGCTGTTTCCGGTTACTCATGTCCCCTTCCGCCATATGCATTTTTTCGTACCCCCAACTCCAACCTGATACGCACCGGCAGTAACCGGTACCCAGTAAATAAGCGGCGCTGTCGTTTAGTCATCGCTAGCTCCACTTGTCACCTTACCATCACGCGGCTGCGCATCCGTCGTTCCCTGAATCTCCGTCTCTACCCGATCATCCGCTCCAGTTTTTGGATCCGAGCATAGGTTACCGCCACCCGAAAACTGAGGAATCTCAAAAATCGGCGCTGAATTAGGGTCATATTCCTTATCAAATCCGAAAAGGAAGTCCGGATTCAGTAACGCACCCGGAGTCGCACATTGGTTCAACGGGAACAAAATGAGCCGGAGCCGGAGCCTAGCCGGTTTTGTAGAGATTCGGTGAATGCGGTCGTACTCAAACATCATGTTCTCGACATCATCGTCGTTGATTAGTGTGGTGATGTGGCAATTCGTCAGCAGTAGTAGTAATCCATCTTTATGCATGTTCGTTTTGATTTGTAGTGGGTCCATATGGGGGAAGATTTTACGTGTCCAGAAGATGGGTTGGGCCCTTTAAATTGAACTTTGACTTAGTTGGGTAAGACTGAGAGCGTGAAATTTGAGTAGAATAATAAGATTAAAACTTTGGGTCCTTTATATTAATATATAATAATTAAAAAATAATTATAAAAATAAAATACATATAACATAATTACAAAAATAAAATATACACAATATTACGTTGTTAAAAGCACATCATTAACTCCTACACGTCAGTTATCAAGATAACTGATCAACGCCAAATCAATAACAGATCAACGCCAAATTAATCGGAGAAGGCAAAATCTTCTGTCGCGACACAACTCTGATATTGGAGAAGACGAAGCATCCTGTCGCGACGCAACTCGTAATCGGAGAAGAAGAAACCTGTTGTCGCGACGAATCTGTAAGATCGAAAATAGCATACAAAATCAACAACGCCTTCAAGTTCAGTAACCAAAAACATTATTGCAGTGATTATTGAATACAAAATCAACATCAGCTTCGATACAAATACTGTGGTATGTGAGTTTAAAATTTATAAGCATATAGATACATATGGTTACTACGAATTACTATATTGATTACCTTTCTTAAGTTTTTCGAACTTAAAATTGTCACAAAGTTTGAATACTGAATGTTGTGCTTGCAAAATATATTTGAAAACATGTTTTATATTATGGTTACTAAAGTTATATAAATTGGTTACTGTCTAATGTTGGCTTGGTTACTGATTATTTTGTATTGGTTACTGTGTAACATTATACTGTCTAATGTTGTCTTAGTTACTGACTAATGCTGTCTTGGTTACTGCATAATATTACTAATTAATGCTGACTTGGTTACTGACTAATGCTGACTTGGTTACTGACTAATTCTGACTTGGTTACTATGTAATATTATATTGGTTACTGACTAATGCTGACTTGCTTACTGTGTAACACTATAATGGTTATTGACTAATTCTGATTTGGTTACTGTATAAAATTATAATGCTGACTTGGTTACTGTGTAAAAATATTATTTAGTGAGTCATGATGATTTGGTTACTGACTAATGCAAACTTAATTACTGCAGTGATTAATTGGTTACTGTATTATTGGTTGCTGAAGCATATTAATGTACACTTCTACTTATGTTTTTTATATTAATGGTTACTTGTTAGACAAATTGGATACATTCTTACAAAAGTCTGCCTTTAGTTGATAATAAACAAATTATACTGGTTGTTTTTTACTATAAAAATGCAATGAAAAATGTGGTTATCTTGTGGTTACTAAATAAATATGTGTTGGTTACAGTCTAAAATATATTTGGTTACTGTATAAAGTTGTTATGATTACTGAATAATGTTACGGTATTTTATATTGGTTTATTTTAATATAGTGGTTACTTATTGGCTATATTGATTACCTACATACAACTGTTATAATTTAATTGGTAACAAATATCAATATATTGATTATTTCTATTGTAAGATGAATGTACAAATGTGTTTTATGTTCTGGTTATTAACATCATGTAGTTTGGTTACTAGCTAACATTGATTTGGTTACAAAATATATATATATATATGTTGGTTACTGTCTAATCTAAATTTGGTTACTGTATAATGTTGTTATGATTACTGTATAATATTAGTGTGTTTTATACTTGTTTGTTTTATATTGATGATTACTTATTGACTGCATTGCTTAACTTCATACAATTGTTAGTCTTTAGGTGGTAACAAACTGATGCGGTTGAAGAGCAGGCGTGTCAATTTATGTAAAGATTTGATCCAGTGAGAATTTGGTAGTTTTTGTCAAGTTTGAAGTGTCGAATTTTGGCATTTTCGGAGCCTAATTTCATTAGAAACGGGTCAACGATCAAAAGTCACGAGCTTTGTTGGTGAACTGCAGGGTTTTTTGATCAAATTTCATCATTTAGGCCTTCAAAATTGCATGTAAAAATGTGATTTATGTTCTGATTACTAAGATTATGTAATTTGGTTACTGTCTAATATTGATTTGGTTACTTTACAATGTTTATTCAGTTGTTAGACAATGGAGACTGACAATAACCAATACAACAAATTTAATTGTTTACAGAAATATTTAATTATTTACCGTTAGTAACCATTAACCACATGGTTGGTAACATTTTGATGGTGTACAGTAACCAAAATTGATGTTGATTAATATTTTAATTTTTGATTCCATCATAAGTTATCAATATAAAGTAAATATATACAAGCTTTATAACAGTCTTGATACAAGCTTATAACAGTCTTGATACAAGCTTATAATTATCTGGTTACTAACAAGCTTGTAACTATATATGATAATTATCTATGATAATTAGCTTGTAGATAAATAGGACACTCACACATGTACATTTAACAATTGATGTTTGTCCTGATACAAGCTTATAACTATCTGGTTACTAATAACAGTAACCATAATGTAACATAATAAAATATTAATCATATAATTATATGATAGTAACCAGAACATGTTTTAATGGTAACCAAAATAGAAACATCATGTAATGAAACCCAGTTTAGGCAATCCATGTATACTAAACAATTACATATTAACCAGAATAAAAAATAAAAGTATTTGAAATCCCACATTGAGGACACAATAATAGTAGCCAAACCATAAGGTAACAGTAACCAAAACATAATAAAAAAGTAATCAAATAGTTATATAAAAGTAACCAGAACATGTATGATGTGTTTGTGAAAATGAAAGTAGAAATAGAATATATATCATAAACCTTGTAGAAGATATCTGAAGGAATTTATAAAAATAATACATCAATGTATACTAAGCAAATACATGATTTATTATGACTTGGGTTTATTATTTACAAAAATAATACATCCACAAACTAATAATGCCTTAAACTTCTTCAACTGTCTTGGGTTCAATTTCTTGGTAATAATGCCGGGGACTTCCATGTCACACCAAAATATAACTTTTCCAATAAATTTTCTATTGCATTCCTCGTAGTAAAGATTCCATAACTGTAAATAAACAAAATCAGATTTACACAATCATTAGTAACCAGATATAAACAATATTTATATCATAAACAGTTTACCAAACAAATACAGTGTAACCAAAATAACATATAAAAGTAACCAAAATCTCAATTGAGGGAAAAAGAATGGTATCCAAATTATAAGCTAACAGTAACAAAAAATATACTAATGAAGTAACCAAACAGTTATATGTTAGTAACCAAAACATATATTAATGGTAACCAATACATAAACAACATATAGACCAAACAAAGTTTAGTCAACCCATATATACTAAGCAAATATATGGTAACCAGAATAACAAAAAACAGTAAGCAAAATCCCAACTCAAGGAAATAAAAATGGAATCCAAATCAGAAACTAACAGTAACCAAAAACATACTAAAGAAGTTGTGACGCCCCCAAAATTAGGTATACATCACCCATCTTGGGTCGTCAGATGCATAGTACAGAATACAAATACAACTTACTAATACAACTGTCGTGTACAATACGACAAAACATAAACTGTGAGTTTGAATACAGATATTATCTTCTAGAGAGTATTCATACTCAAAAGGAGTCCTCATTACATTTATTAACACACTATTAAATAGAATAGTGAGGACTACTAACTAATACTATCATTCGAACCATCACTCCGTTCCCCGACTTGCCCCAGCTACGTTCTCATTTCCTGAAGAGAACAGTGAAAGAAAGGGTGAGCTCAACTAGCCCAGTAAGAAATATTATGACTAAGATAATGCAGAATAAATTATCATTAGCCTTCAACAATGTTAAACTGATAAAATATAATAGACATCAAGTTTAACTGCAGCGGAACAAGCAATCCATTAAAAGAGTCAAGTAGAAGATAAACTCTACTATCTTTTATGATTTAAAAGATTTTCCAACACTGTGATCGCTGAGACTCAGCTTAATAAAATAATCCACATCATCGAATCACCCCTGCACTACGGCCAAGGATATTCGTATATTCATTAATGGTCATGATCATGCCAACAACTGTCCATCAATGCACTACGGGCCAATGACGACTTTTACCACATCATTCGTAACATTACGGTCATGATTACACCGAATAATCCCTGGTCATAATCATACCAAGTCCATCTATGCACTACAAGCCACATATGACTTTCAACAGAATATAAACATGAGGATGATGACAATGATATAAGAATTCAATAAAACAAGTTCAAGAATTAATTTATCCAAGAATTAACAACGTCCAAATTGTCAACATGATACTACTTTGTGGCGTAAAATTCAAGAATGATCAGGAGAATATTTTCATGAATAGATACTAGATGAAGCGCAAATGTCAAGGATATTCCATAAATTTCATGGAGTATAGAAGTCAAAACTTAACCAACTGAGTATAATAAAGAATTGAATAACAAAAGAAATCACCATGCATGCGATAGACCGCACAGACAGGTTATTCCAACAGAATAATAAATAATGGAACCAGGTCCGGCGTAAACGCACAGACAGGATATTCCGACAGAATAATAAATAATGGAACCAGGTCCGGTGTAAAACACACAGACATGACATTCCGACAGAATAATAAATAATGGAACCAGGTCCGGTGTAAAACACACAGACAGGATATTCCGACAGAATAATAAATAATTGAACCAGGTCCGGTGTAAAACACACAGACATGATGTTCCAACAGAATAATAACAAGACGGAACCAGGTCCGGTGTAAAACACACAGACAGGATGTTCCAACAGAATAATAATAAAAACGGAACCAGGTCCGGTGTAAAACACACAGATAGGATGTTCCAACAGAATAATAGAAGAATGTCACCAAGTATAGGGTAGACAGCGTATACAGGTTATTCCAACAGAATAATAAGAAATGGAATAACAACAGTTCTCTTCATGAATAAGAAAGAATAACACCCCTTACCGTAAAAGAACTGGATATAAGAGTAGTGAAGTAGCAGAAAACTTTTCTTCTATCTCTATATAGTCTCTCTCTATAGTTTCTCTCTCTAGAGTTCAGTGAATTCGTAAGAAAATAATGAAGGAATGAGCTTCTATTTATAGGAAAATGGAATGCATAGTAACTAATCCATGAACGGTCCAGATTGATTACTTTAATCTGACGGTCCATATTTAAAGAAAAATCTTTTAAATAAAATATAATATATTCTATTTATAGAATAACTTTAATAAAGTATTCTGTTTTATATAAAAAGATGTTTCTGTTTTATTACGTTAATAATACGAATAAAACAAAACGTCATTATCGCTAAATAATTCATATTATTAACTGACAATAATGGAATCAAACTGAGTGACTTCTCACATAAGCATTAATAATTAATACCGTGTGCTACTATGCAACCACACGTATTACTGTACTTTTACTACCGAGTAGTTCAACAGTATCAACGGTAAAACTTCCGCCGTTATTTTCATAAAGTAT
Source organism: Panax notoginseng (assembly GCA_016801055.1). NCBI lineage: Eukaryota > Viridiplantae > Streptophyta > Magnoliopsida > Apiales > Araliaceae > Panax > Panax notoginseng. The sequence continues at coordinate 16,042,731 of CM029018.1, forward strand.
TTTTGTCGTTTTCTCAATCCGACAATAATTCCGTTGTGGGGTCCACCAATAATTGTACCGTCGTACGGATATTCCCCGACAAAAAGAATATTCTCCGACCAATCGAATATAATATGACAACTTGCATCCTTTGCAAAATTTATAAATACTACCCATAACTATTATATCAAATCCACACAATATTATAAAAAAATTATTTCGAGAAAAATTAAATATTTATTCATAAAATCTGGGGTTTCACAGAAGTAACCAAATATTTATATGATAGTAACCAAAACATGTTTTAATGGTAACCAATACATAAACAATATGTACACCAAAACCAGTTTAGTCAACCATGTATACTAAGCAAATACATGGTAACCATAACCACATAAAAAAGTAACCAAAATACCAAATCAAGGTAACAAACATGGTATCCGAATCTCAAGCTAACAGTAACCAAAATATAATGCAGAAGTAACCAAACAGTTATATGATAGTATCTATTTTTTATTGCTTGACGTAGCTACAACGTAAGCATTACATCAAGCCCCCAGAAATTGGTCTTGTGTCAGTATATGATGCAGAAGTAAAATGGCAAAATGAAGATGAGACAATCATGATCATTCAAAAGCAGACTAGATATGTTAAGAGCCTAAACAATTTGAAAATAATTATCCACTTTAGCAAATATTATGCAGTTAAATGATGCCTATCACAAATAATCCAGTTATACAGATAAAGAAAAATTCATTCAATAAAAAAATTAACATAAACAGAATGTCGCCAGAAGTACAGACTCATAGTATGACAACAGCACTTCAACCATGTACATACCGCATGGTATGTTCCAAAAAGAGGCGGTTCTACCAAAGCAAGAACTCCATCGTCTGAAGAAGTAGATCCAGTCCGCTGACGACGAGTGGCTTCAAGAGGAGAGAGAGAAGTAGTAAGGGCGGAGAGAGAGAAGCCGAACGAGAATTAAGGGCGGAGAGAGAGACCGAACGAGAAAGGAATGTTTGAGGAAGATGGAAACTAATTTGCCATGTCAGCCCATTAATATTAATCCCTTAATTTAAGGACTTTTAATTGTATTAGTATTGTAAATAAAAATGATGAACTGTAGTATTTCTGTAATTATTTTATGGTGATTTTTATAATTATTTTTAAAAATGTACTAATATATGTAATTAACCCTAAAACTTTTACTATTAAGGACTGGATAGATACTTATGAAAGCCGATTAAACCTCTGTATCAAACTTGTGGGATTAATTATGTAATTTTATTTGATCCTATTGGTAACATTTGGTGAAACGATTTTTTCATGATCAAACCGGGGATCACTAATTCCTCACTTTAGGGAGAATCCAGAGATGAAATACAAAATAAGGATGAAATAAGGTTCTTTGAGATAATGAGGTCATCTAGTATTCAAGTCGAGACAACAGATGCATCCTTCATCGAGTGCTCAGTTGAAGGACGTGAAGATCAAGTCCATGATAGTACATTGTCTTTTGTGTCTACAAATCCACTGACCCAATCTTCTTCGGAGGACTCCTTAGAAGTATTACCCGATCCCATTCATGTTGACTCTAATATTCATGATATTATTAGTATAACTAAACCTGCATCATAACCATCCCAATATCATATTCCACCTCGATCTAACCGTGGTTAACCAACAACTAGATATGAGCCTTGTAAGACCCCGAATTTTATGAAATAAAAGTATTCAATTTTTCTTATAATTACTATTCAGTAAATGGTTAAATTGATAAAAGTTTAAAGTTATGGGTGAAATATGAATTTTTTTTCAAAATAAGCAAGTGGTTATAAAATAATCATTGTTGTCGGGGAATATTCGTTTGGTCGTGGAATATTCTTTCTGTCGGAGAATATTCGTACGACGGCGCAGCTATTTGTGGGCCCCATAACGAATAACTGTCGGGTGAAGAAAAACGACAAATTTGAGTTTTTACAAATAACGGCGTAGTTGTTATCGTTAATACTGTTGAAATACCCGGTGGTTAAAATACAGTAATACGCGTTATTGCACAGTAGCACACGGTATTGCACAGTATTTTTGAAATTATTGATTCTTACGTAAGAAGGCACTACTCAATAATTGTTACAGTAATTACTGTTTAATATTTTATTTTATTGATTCAATAATTGCTACGTTGAAATTTTATATTATTGTTGTTCAATAATTGTTGCTGCACAGTATTTTCCATTATCAGATCAATAATTCATATTATTTGAATAGTATTATTAGATAGCATTATTGGCAATGTCTAGAAAGTTCTGTCTAAGGAGAGGTTTGGTCATCTAATTGCGCGCTAGTAAGGAGAAATCCTTATTGGAAAGCCCCCTCTTTCCTGGGAACGGCCTGGTTGTCATAAATGTGATTCTGTAATATTATTTGTGAATAATTAATTATTGATTTATATGATAAGAAAATATTTATTTTATGTGGATATAAATGAGGGATATATTTTTGTGGTTAAAATGAAGGAGTTAATGTTGAGGTTTTTATCAGTATTTTTGTCGGAATGGAGGTATTAAAAATCAGGGTTTTTGAGATATTTTGCGGGGGTTATAATTTTTAATCCGACCGTTGGATCGTAGTAATATTTGGATATGTTATACATATATAAGTTGAGTATATGTCCACAAATTTTGAACCGTTAAAAATGAATGTATGATTTGTTATGAATTTTACGAGATGACTGGTTCAGAAATTGTTGAATTTTTGGAGTTTATCATTTTGGTGGAAAATTCTAGAATTGGTGGGCCCCACTTGTGGTTGGTGAAGAAATGTGCTGAATTATATTTCAAATGTGGTGGGTGGGAATAGTAGCAGGTAAAGCCATTAGGTTGCAGGTCAAACCTACCAAAATTTTCCTATAAATAGAGGGCTAAGTTAGAATTGAAAATCACACCAGAAACATAAGCTTTCTCTCTTTCTCTCTCTATATTATGAAGCATATTTTGTGAGTATTTAGATACTTTGAGAGTTGCTATTCAGTGCAAGTTTCCTTCGGCTTTGCATTCCAGTCAGAAGTACTGCTCTTTTGAGGTAAGGGATTGTAAGGGATTGTAAGGGATAGTAAGGGATATTAAGGGATTTTAAGGGTTGTTATGATTTTCAGTTTCGTAATTTTTCTGAACTTCAAAAATTCTGGAAAAATTTGAAATGATATTTTGATGAGTTTTCTTGATTGTGTCCAAAAATGGTGATTTTTGGATGTATAGATTGAGAGTTATGAATTTTATGAGAAAAGACTATTTTAAAAGTAACAGCTTATAATTCCTTGTGGTTAACTCCAAAATTGATGAAATTTTTATTGGGAGTACATGTGTATGATAGAAGTATACTCTGTAAATTTCAGAATTTTTGGACAAAAGTACAATTTTTGATAAATGTCTAAATATTCGGCTATTTTGGCCATATGAAAAATAGTAAATGACTTTTAAAAATTCTGAGAAAAATATATGTTCACTATAGGACTATATTATGCTAAATCCCAGAAAAGAAATATTTTTGGAACTGATTTGGTATTTTTTTATGAAAATGGTCTAGTTATGAGTAAATGAATTAAATATGTTTTGTGAGGAAAGAAAATTGGAAAATAGGATTTTATGGCTTGAGAATCCTATATGAGGTATATGCAGATTTTTGATGAGGGTTTTGGCTATTGATGATGAAATCTTAAGAGTTGACATTTTATGATGATTAAATGCATTAATTAGTAAAGTGTAAACAATTTAAATAAATTGTTTATAAGCTTAAGAAATGTTATTCTTTCAATATTATTATACCGAAATATTGGTATAGATTTTATTGTGGAATTTCTACCTTTTTGAGTCGAGGTTACTATTCATGAGTTACTATTCACGACAAAATTGGTTTCTTTTTCTAACCAAATTATAGTTGATTTATGAATATTGCTCTTGAAATTAAATCCATGTTTTGACCATATTATTTTTATAATCATATATAACATTTTTATAACCTTGATGTTGAAATTCTCTTTCGCTTGGGTGTAAAGATGGGTATATTATTGGTATGATCATGACTATGGGTTCTCTTTGGCCAGTAGTGCAAAGTTGAATTGTTGACTGGTATGATCATGACCATTGAATTTATAATTGAATATCTTTAGCTTAAGTGCAAAGGTGAAATGATCAACATGGTTATAATTATTGTTTATATAAATTCTTAAATGATTATATATTCTTTGAGGTATTAATATATTTGACATGTAGTGCAAATATGAATTGTTGAGGAATATCTTTGGCCTGTAGTGCAAAGATGAATTGTAGATGAATATCTTTGGACCGTAGTGCAAAGATGACATGTTGTTGAATATCTTTGGCCAGTAATGCAAAGATGAACGGTTGAGAAATATCTTTGGCCTGTAGTGCAAAGATGAATTGTAGATGAATATCTTTGGCCTGTAGTGCAAAGATGGTCTGTTGATGAATATCTTTGGCCCGTAGTGCAAAGATAAACTGTTGTTGAATATCTTTGGTCGTAGTACAAAGATGGATTTATTAGTATGATTATGAACAGGAACTGTGATTTGGTATAACCATGATCTTTGATGTTTCAGGTAAAGACATGTGATGAAAATATTCTTCGTCCTGGGTGCGAAGAAAAATTTAGAATCACAATTATGATTATGAGTTATTCATATGATTGTGGAAAGGAACTGTTGATTGATGTTACAGGGATAAAACATTGTTGATGGATTTTTAACATGGAGAAGATAATAGACTTTATAGTCTATTTGACTCTTCTAATGGATTGCTCGTTCCGCTGCAACTATGGTTGAAATTTTTATCATTTACCATATGTTCTAAATCTCTGATTTATTATTGATGAAGGCTACTGATAATTTAATTATCTTTAGTCATGATATTCTTTACTGGGCTAGTTGTGCTCACCCTTTTGCTTCACAATTCCTTTCAGGTAATAAGAGTGTAGCTGGGTCGAGTGAGGGTAACGGGGAAATAGAACAATGGTCTCTAGCTGTGGATGTTCTCCCGAAGCAGTATAGAAAAGTTCATTTAGTAGTTATATTTGGTGAATCCAATAGGGTAAGGTGTACCCAACGTTGGAAGGGTGGTTTGCCACTATCATACAAGATGTCTAACGACATACAACCTCGTGTCATCATAAGACAGGGATGTGCTCATCCACTTGCTGAGTATATATACGAGCACTACCTATATAATCTTGGTGTTTGTTTAAAGTATAATTCTCAATTAGAGACAGTAGAGATAATGATATGTCAAGAGAAGACTCACCATTGGGAAGAATATGATTGTAATCTTCTCGTTTTTCTTTGGGGTCTATTGGGTCAACCAAGGATAATTCTGTGGCCATATGATATCTATCATAACCTAGACGCGTGGCCTCCCATGTACGAAGGTTTCCTTGAGCACTTCCCAAAGATTCTAATTTCTAAAACAGTTTTTGACTATACCTTTATGTAAGGTGTTATTGTGAGGTGATGTCCACGGTTGGAACATGAGTCACATTTGGTATATATTTGTATCCAAACTCACAGCATATGTGTTGTTGTATTTTGCACGACAATTGTTGTAATAAAGTTGTAGTTGTTTTCTGTACCATGTATTTGACGACTCAGAATGGGTTGGGTGGAATGAACTGTAACGACCCCAAAATAGGTCCATTCCATCCAACCTATTCTGAGTCGCCAAATACATGGTACAGAAAATAACTACAACTTTATTACAACAATTGTCGTGCAAAATACAACAACACATATGCTGTGAGTTTGGATACAAATATATACCAAATGTGACTCATGTTCCAACCGTGGACATCACCTCACAATAACACCTTACATAAAGGTATAGTCAAAAACTGTTTTAGAAATTAGAATATTTGGAAAGTGCTCAAGGAAACCTTTGTACATGGGAGGCCATACGTCTAGGTTATGATAGATATCATATGGCCACAGAATTATCCTTGGTTGACCCAATAGACCCCAAAGAAAAACGAGAAGATTACTATCATATTCTTCCCAATGGTGAGTCTTCTCTTGACTTATCATTATCTCCACTGTCTTTAATCGTGAATTATACTTCAAACAAATATCAAGATTATATAGGTAGTGCTCGTAAATATACTCAGCAAGTGGATGAGCACAACCCGTTCTTATGATGACACGAGGTTGTATGTCATTAGACATCTTGTATGATAGTGACAAAACACCCTTCCAACGTTGGGTTCGCCTCACCCTATTTTCTTCACCAAATATAACTACTAAATGATGATCACTGTTCTATTCCCTTGTTACCCCCGCTCGACCCAGCTACACTCTTATTACCTGAAAGGAATTGTGAAGCAAAAGGGTGAGCACAACTAGCTCAGTAAAGAATATCATGACTAAAGATAATTTAATTATCAATAGCCTTCATCAACAATAAATCAGAGATTTAGAACATATGGTAAATGATAAAAATTTCAACCATAGTTGCAGCGGAACGAGCAATCCATTAGAAGAGTCAAATAGACTATAAAGTCTATTATCTTCTCCATGTTAAAAATCTACCAACAATGTTTTATCCCTGTAACATCAATCAACAATTCTGGTCCACAATCATATGAATAACTCATAATCATAACTGTAGTTCTAAATTCCTCTTCTCATCCAGGACGATGATAATTTTCATCACCTATCTTTACCTGAAACATCAAAGATCATGGTTACACCAAATCACATTTCCTGTTCATAATCATACTAATAACTTCATCTTTGCACTACGTCCAAAGATATTCATTTGTATCACCAGTTGGTCATGTTTATCTCAACATCTGTTCATCTTTGCACTACTGGCCAAAGATATTCAACAACATGTCATATTTGCACTACGGGCCAAAGATATTCATCAACAATTCATCTTTGCACTACAGGCCAAAGATATTCATCAATATTTCATCTTTGCACTACAGATCAAAGATATTAATATCTCAAAGAAATATATAATCATTTCAGAATTTATATAAACAATAATTATAACCATGTTGATCAATTCACCTTTGCACTTAAGCTTAAGATATTCAATTATAAATTCAATGGTCATGATCATACTAGTCACAATTCAACTTTGCACTACAGGCCAAAGAGAACCCTAGTCATGATCATACCAATAATCTACCCATCTTTACACTCCAGTGAAAGAGAATTTCAACATCAGGGTTATAAAAATGTTATATATGATGATAAAAATAATATGATCAACATATAGTTTTAATCTCAAGAGTAATATTCGTAACTCATGAATAGTAACCCCGACACAAAAGATAGAAATTCTACAATAAAATTCATACCAATATTTCGGTATAATGATATTGAAAGAATAACATTACTTAAATTTATAAACAATTTATTTTAATTGTTTACACTTTACTAATTAATGCATTTAATCATCATAAAATGCCAACTTTTACAATTTCATCATCAATAACCAAAACCCTCATCAAAAATCTGCATATACCTCATATAGGATTCTCAAGCCATAAAATCCTATTTTCCAATTTTCTTTCTTCACAAAACATATTTAATTCATTTACTCATAACTAGACCATTTTCATGAAAAATACCAAATCAGTTCCAAAAATATTTCTTTTCTGGGATTTAGCATAATATAGTCCCATAGTGAACATATATTTTTCTCAGAATTTTTAAAAGTCATTTACTATTTTTCATATGGCCAAAATAGCCGAATATTTAGACATTTATCAAAAAATTGTACTTTTGTCTAAAAATTCTGAAATTTACAGAGTATACTTCTATCATATACATGTACTCCCAATAAAAATTTCATCAATTTTGGAGTTAACCACAATGAATTATAAGCTGTTACTTTTAAAATAGTCTTTTCTCATAAAATTCATAACTCTCAATCTATACATCCAAAAATCACCATTTTTGGACACAATCAAGAAAACTCATCAAAATATCATTTCAAATTTTTCCAGAAATTTTGAAGATCAGAAAAATTACGAAACTGAAAATCATAACAACCCTTAAAATCCCTTAATATCCCTTACTATCCCTTACCTCAAAAGAGCAGTACTTCTGACTGGATATCGGATATGATGCTGAAGGAAACTTACACTGATGAATAGCAACTCACCAAGTATCTAAAAACTCACAAAATATGCTTCATAATATAGAGAGAGAAAGAGAGAAAACTTATGTTTCTGGTGTGATTTTCAATTCTAACTTAGCCCTCTATTTATAGGAAAATTTTGGTAGGTTTGACCTGCAACCTGGTGGCTTTACCTGCTACTATTCCCACCCACCACATTTGAAATATAATTCAGCACATTTCTTCACCAACCACAAGTGGGGCCCACCAATTCTAGAATTTTCCACCAAAATGATAAACTCCGAAAATTCAACAATTTCTGAACCAGTCATCTCGTAAAATTCATAATAAATCATACGTTCATTTTTAACGGTTCAAAATTTGTGGACATATACTCAACTTATATATGTATAACATATCCAAAAATTACCACGATCCAACGGTCGGATTAAAAATTATAACCCCCGCAAAATATCTCAAAAACCCTGATTTTTAATACCTCCATTCCGACAAAAATACGGATAAAAATCTCAACATTAACTCCTTCATTTTTTAACCACAAAAATATATCCCTCATTTATATCCACATAAAATAAATATTTTCTTATCATATGAATCAATAATTAATTATTCACAAATAATATTACAGAATCACATTTATGACAACCAGGCCGTTCCCAGGAAAGAGGGGGCTTTCCAATAAGAATTTCTCCTTACTGGCGCGCAATTAGATGACCAAACCTCTCCTTAGACAGAACTTTCTAGACATTGCCAATAATGTTATCTAATAATATTATTCAAATAATATGAATTATTGATCTGATAAAGGAAAATACTGTGCAGCAACAATTATTGAACAACAATAATATAAAATTTCAACGTAGCAATTATTGAATCAATAAAATAAAATATTGAACAGTAATTACTGTAACAATTATTGAGTAGTGCCTTCTTACGTAAGAATCAATAATTTCAAAAATACTATGCAATACCGTGTGCTACTGTGCAATAACGCGTATTACTGTATTTTAACCACCGGGTATTCCAACAGTGTTAACGGTAACAACTACGCCGTTATTTGTAAAAACTCAAATTTGTCGTTTTCTTCACCCGACAGTTATTCGTTATGGGGCCCACAAATAGCTGCGCCGTCGTACGAATATTCCCGACAGAAAGAATATTCCACGACCAAACGAATATTCCCCGACAACAATGATTATTTTATAACCACTTGCTTATTTTGAAAAATTTCATATTTCACCCATAACTTTAATTTTTTATCAATTTAACCATTTACTGAATTGTAATTATAAGAAAAATTGAATACTTTTATTTCATAAAATTCGGGGTCTTACAATCTCCCCTCCTTATGAAATTTCGTCCCCGAAATTTACGTACCTGGTATTTCAAAGAGTTGAGAATACCTTGCTTTCATTTCAGATTCCATCTTTCCTGTCATCATGATTTCTCCATTGCTCATCTCCTGTATTTCAAATATCATTCTAGAATACAGCTTCAAAACAAGGGTTAATTTAACAAATTAACATATCACATAATATCCCGATATTATGACTGACCAACAATAAGCTTAGGCAGGACACACTAGCGAAGGATTTACTCATCTCTCCCCTCCTAGTCATATTCCCCGATCTCCGCCAGAGATCATATCCCTAAGCTCTGATACCAAATGTAACGACCCCAAAATAGGTCCATTCCATCCAACCTATTCTGAGTCGCCAAATACATGGTACAGAAAATAACTACAACTTTATTACAACAATTGTCGTGCAAAATACAACAACACATATGCTGTGAGTTTGGATACAAATATATACCAAATGTGACTCATGTTCCAACCGTGGACATCACCTCACAATAACACCTTACATAAAGGTATAGTCAAAAACTGTTTTAGAAATTAGAATATTTGGAAAGTGCTCAAGGAAACCTTCATACATGGGAGGCCACGCGTCTAGGTTATGATAGATATCATATGGCCACAGAATTATCCTTGGTTGACCCAATAGACCCCAAAGAAAAACGAGAAGATTACTATCATATTCTTCCCAATGGTGAGTCTTCTCTTGACTTATCATTATCTCCACTGTCTCTAATTGAGAATTATACTTCAAACAAACACCAAGATTATATAGGTAGTGCTCGTAAATATACTCAGCAAGTGGATGAGCACAACCCTGTCTTATGATGACACGAGGTTGTATGTCATTAGACATCTTGTATGATAGTGACAAAACACCCTTCCAACGTTGGGTTCGCCTCACCCTATTTTCTTCACCAAATATAACTACTAAATGATGACCACCGTTCTATTCCCTTGTTACCCCCGCTCGACCCAGCTACACTCTTATTACCTGAAAGGAATTGTGAAGCAAAAGGGTGAGCACAACTAGCTCAGTAAAGAATATCATGACTAAAGATAATTTAATTATCAATAGCCTTCATCAACAATAAATCAGAGATTTAGAACATATGGTAAATGATAAAAATTTCAACCATAGTTGCAGCGGAACGAGCAATCCATTAGAAGAGTCAAATAGACTATAAAGTCTATTATCTTCTCCATGTTAAAAATCCACCAACAATGTTTTATCCCTGTAACATCAATCAACAATTCTGGTCCACAATCATATGAATAACTCATAATCATAACTGTAGTTCTAAATTCCTCTTCTCATCCAGGACGAAGATAATTTTCATCACCTATCTTTACCTGAAACATCAAAGATCATGGTTACACCAAATCACATTTCCTGTTCATAATCATACTAATAACTTCATCTTTGCACTACGGCCAAAGATATTCATTTGTATCACCAGTTGGTCATGTTTATCTCAACATCTGTTCATCTTTGCACTACTGGCCAAAGATATTCAACAACATGTCATCTTTGCACTACGGGCCAAAGATATTCATCAACAATTCATCTTTGCACTACAGGCCAAAGATATTCATCAATATTTCATCTTTGCACTACAGGCCAAATATATTAATATCTCAAAGAAATATATAATCATTTCAGAATTTATATAAACAATAATTATAACCATGTTGATCAATTCACCTTTGCACTTAAGCTTAAGATATTCAATTATAAATTCAATGGTCATGATCATACCAGTCACAATTCAACTTTGCACTACAGGCCAAAGAGAACCCTAGTCATGATCATACCAATAATCTACCCATCTTTACACTCCAGTGAAAGAGAATTTCAACATCAGGGTTATAAAAATGTTATATATGATGATAAAAATAATATGATCAACATATAGTTTTAATCTCAAGAGTAATATTCGTAACTCATGAATAGTAACCCCGACACAAAAGATAGAAATTCTACAATAAAATTCATACCAATATTTCGGTATAATGATATTGAAAGAATAACATTACTTAAATTTATAAACAATTTATTTTAATTGTTTACACTTTACTAATTAATGCATTTAATCATCATAAAATGCCAACTCTTACAATTTCATCATCAATAACCAAAACCCTCATCAAAAATCTGCATATACCTCATATAGGATTCTCAAGCCATAAAATCCTATTTTCCAATTTTCTTTCTTCACAAAACATATTTAATTCATTTACTCATAACTAGACCATTTTCATGAAAAATACCAAATCAGTTCCAAAAATATTTCTTTTCTGGGATTTAGCATAATATAGTCCCATAGTGAACATATATTTTTCTCAGAATTTTTAAAAGTCATTTACTATTTTTCATATGGCCAAAATAGCCGAATATTTAGACATTTATCAAAAATTGTACTTTTGTCTAAAAATTCTGAAATTTACAGAGTATACTTCTATCATATACATGTACTCCCAATAAAAATTTCATCAATTTTGGAGTTAACCACAAGGAATTATAAGCTGTTACTTTTAAAATAGTCTTTTCTCATAAAATTCATAACTCTCAATCTATACATCCAAAAATCACCATTTTTGGACACAATCAAGAAAACTCATCAAAATATCATTTCAAATTTTTCCAGAATTTTTGAAGATCAGAAAAATTACGAAACTGAAAATCATAACAACCCTTAAAATCCCTTAATATCCCTTACTATCCCTTACCTCAAAAGAGCAGTACTTCTGACTGGATATCGGATATGATGCTGAAGGAAACTTGCACTGATGAATAGCAACTCACCAAGTATCTAAAAACTCACAAAATATGCTTCATAATATAGAGAGAGAAAGAGAGAAAGCTTATGTTTCTGGTGTGATTTTCAATTCTAACTTAGCCCTCTATTTATAGGAAAATTTTGGTAGGTTTGACCTGCAACCTGATGGCTTTACCTGCTACTATTCCCACCCACCACATTTGAAATATAATTCAGCACATTTCTTCACCAACCACAAGTGGGGCCCACCAATTCTAGAATTTTCCACCAAAATGATAAACTCCGAAAATTCAACAATTTCTGAACCAGTCATCTCGTAAAATTCATAATAAATCATACGTTCATTTTTAACGGTTCAAAATTTGTGGACATATACTCAACTTATATATGTATAACATATCCAAAAATTACCACGATCCAACGGTCGGATTAAAAATTATAACCCCCGCAAAATATCTCAAAAACCCTGATTTTTAATACCTCCATTCCGACAAAAATACGGATAAAAATCTCAACATTAACTCCTTCATTTTTTAACCACAAAAATATATCCCTCATTTATATCCACATAAAATAAATATTTTCTTATCATATGAATCAATAATTAATTATTCACAAATAATATTACAGAATCACATTTATGACAACCAGGCCGTTCCCAGGAAAGAGGGGGCTTTCCAATAAGAATTTCTCCTTACTGGCGCGCAATTAGATGACCAAACCTCTCCTTAGACAGAACTTTCTAGACATTGCCAATAATGTTATCTAATAATATTATTCAAATAATATGAATTATTGATCTGATAAAGGAAAATACTGTGCAGCAACAATTATTGAACAACAATAATATAAAATTTCAACGTAGCAATTATTGAATCAATAAAATAAAATATTGAACAGTAATTACTGTAACAATTATTGAGTAGTGCCTTCTTACGTAAGAGTCAATAATTTCAAAAATACTATGCAATACCGTGTGCTACTGTGCAATAACGCGTATTACTGTATTTTAACCACCGGGTATTCCAACAGTGTTAACGGTAACAACTACGCCGTTATTTGTAAAAACTCAAATTTGTCGTTTTCTTCACCCGACAGTTATTCGTTATGGGGCCCACAAATAGCTGCACTGTCGTACGAATATTCCCTGACAGAAAGAATATTCCACGACCAAACGAATATTCCCCGACAACAATGATTATTTTATAACCACTTGCTTATTTTGAAAAATTTTCACATTTCACCCATAACTTTAATTTTTTTATCAATTTAACCATTTACTAAATTGTAATTATAAGAAAAATTGAATACTTTTATTTCATAAAATTCGGGGTCTTACATGAACCTATTTTGGGGTCGTTACAGTTGGTATCAGAGCTTAGGGATATGATCTCTGGTGGAGATCGGGGAATATAACTAGGAGGGGAGAGATGCGTAAATCCTTCGCTAGTGTGTCCTACCTAAGCTTATTTGTTGGTTAGTCATAATATTGGGATATTATGTGATATGTTAATTTCTTTAATTAACCCTTATTTTATGGCAGTATTTGAGAATGGCAGCTGAGAATGCTAACAATGGAGTGAATGAGACTGTGGGGATACCTCTAATCACTAACCATGATAATGTGATGTCAGACGAAGAAGGAATTAGAGATATCTATGTGGTGAGTGAAGAATTGATAGTTGCACCTGAGATAGTCGTAGAGGTAACAACTGAGACTGAGGAAGAAGAGGAAGAAGAAGTACCAGAGGAGAGTTTATTAGAGGTATTATATGATCAAAATGTAGAATTTCAAAATCGTATTCATGAGTTAGAAGAGCAGGCAGAAGAACAACAGGCGGTCGTGGAACAAAAGGATGCAACAATTCAAGCTTGTGTTACCCGATATGTGATGCTTGAACAGAAGCATTCTTTGGCAGAGTATAAGATGATAAAAATGGAATCTGAGCTGAAAGAAGAAAAAATTGAACGAGTGAGAATAAGTGATGCATGGGCAAAAGCCGCACGACACGTGGATATTGTGGAAAAAGATGTTCGATCTAAGAAGGCTAAAATAGATGATATGAATTTCTCTTTTTGGAAAGCAATTGGGAGAACCCAACATCGAGTTTTGAATTACCCTGTACATAGCGGTCAACCTGAATCCGATATGGATCGAAGATTGATGATTCAGATCATGAATGAGGAGTACGAAGAGGCAGTTGAGGGAGGAATATGTCCTATAGAAAGGTATATTCCAACGGTAATGATGACGCCAAATGCTGCTCCAGACAAGTCAAAGCCGAGTAGTTCGAGGGATGGCGGTTGTCATGACTTCCCAACAAATGAGGAACCCAAATGAAGTTATCATGGGAGATGAGCAATGGAGAAATCATGATGATCTGAGAGATAGAATCTGAAATGGAAGCAAGGTATTCTCAACTCTTCGAAATACCAGGTACGTAAATTTCGGGGACGAAATTTCATAAGGAGGGGAGATTGTAAGACCCCGATTTTTATGAAATAAAAGTATTCAATTTTTCTTATAATTACTATTCAGTAAATGGTTAAATTGATAAAAGTTTAAAGTTATGGGTGAAATATGAAATTTTTTTCAAAATAAGCAAGTGGTTATAAAATAATCATTGTTGTCGGGGAATATTCGTTTGGTCGTGGAATATTCTTTCTGTCGGAGAATATTCGTACGACGGCGCAGCTATTTGTGGGCCCCATAACGAATAACTGTCGGGTGAAGAAAAACGACAAATTTGAGTTTTTACAAATAACGGCGTAGTTGTTATCGTTAATACTGTTGAAATACCCGGTGGTTAAAATACAGTAATACGCGTTATTGCACAGTAGCACACGGTATTGCACAGTATTTTTGAAATTATTGATTCTTACGTAAGAAGGCACTACTCAATAATTGTTACAGTAATTACTGTTTAATATTTTATTTTATTGATTCAATAATTGCTACGTTGAAATTTTATATTATTGTTGTTCAATAATTGTTGCTGCACAGTATTTTCCATTATCAGATCAATAATTCATATTATTTGAATAGTATTATTAGATAGCATTATTGGCAATGTCTAGAAAGTTCTGTCTAAGGAGAGGTTTGGTCATCTAATTGCGCGCTAGTAAGGAGAAATCCTTATTGGAAAGCCCCCTCTTTCCTGGGAACGGCCTGGTTGTCATAAATGTGATTCTGTAATATTATTTGTGAATAATTAATTATTGATTTATATGATAAGAAAATATTTATTTTATGTGGATATAAATGAGGGATATATTTTTGTGGTTTAAAATGAAGGAGTTAATGTTGAGGTTTTTATCAGTATTTTTGTCGGAATGGAGGTATTAAAAATCAGGGTTTTTGAGATATTTTGCGGGGGTTATAATTTTTAATCCGACCGTTGGATCGTAGTAATATTTGGATATGTTATACATATATAAGTTGAGTATATGTCCACAAATTTTGAACCGTTAAAAATGAATGTATGATTTGTTATGAATTTTACGAGATGACTGGTTCAGAAATTGTTGAATTTTTGGAGTTTATCATTTTGGTGGAAAATTCTAGAATTGGTGGGCCCCACTTGTGGTTGGTGAAGAAATGTGCTGAATTATATTTCAAATGTGGTGGGTGGGAATAGTAGCAGGTAAAGCCATCAGGTTGCAGGTCAAACCTACCAAAATTTTCCTATAAATAGAGGGCTAAGTTAGAATTGAAAATCACACCAGAAACATAAGCTTTCTCTCTTTCTCTCTCTATATTATGAAGCATATTTTGTGAGTATTTAGATACTTTGAGAGTTGCTATTCAGTGCAAGTTTCCTTCGGCTTTGCATTCCAGTCAGAAGTACTGCTCTTTTGAGGTAAGGGATTGTAAGGGATTGTAAGGGATAGTAAGGGATATTAAGGGATTTTAAGGGTTGTTATGATTTTCAGTTTCGTAATTTT
>CM029018.1:16063947-16084733 GCA_016801055.1 Panax notoginseng
AAAAGTGATAATTATTAAAAATTGATATTTTATCTTTTCTGATAAAATATATTATTATATTAAATAATATAATAATGATGATATTTTTATAATGAATGTGTGATATATGAATAAATGTGGAGGAATAGTATTTTTGTTACTAAAAATGTTTAACACATGTTTTGTGTGTTAGTGGACCCTATTTTTGACTAAAATTTGATTATAGCCTATAAAATCGTCCGTATGTGGATTTCGGTCTATTTATGCTTGAAATTTGGAAAAATTTAAACTTAATTTGATTGAAGCTAATATTGGCAAAAAAATATATTAACTAATTCCCCGGCAACGGCGCCAAAAACTTGTTGGGTAAAATCTAATTACGCACAACACGCAAGTCTACGTGGTCAACAAATAATTCAATGAAAGCAGAGTATCGTTCTCATGAGGAATTGTTTAATAAAAATTACCAAGTACTAACCTGTAACCAACTCAATCTTATTTAAATGAATGAATTTCTAATTATATAAATTAAATTATTTAATTACACTAATTCTAATTACCACTAATTAAAAATTAGATTACGGAGATTTAAGATCACAACTTCACTTATTGCTTCATTTAAGTTAACACACTCCTCATCAATTATTTTCTATCCTGAATTGTTAGTCAAGAAAACTAAAGCAGATAAAATCACCTCTCGATGCATAATACCCATACTCACTTAAATCCACAGATGATAGAATTAAGCAAGACACCCTAATTAACTAATCCACTATATCTTTATGTGAATTACAATTAAAAAGAATTTAAAGCACAAGTTCTCTATAAGATTACATATGGTGTAAAGGCATATCTCTATCCTAAACACGAATCATGAAATCTATCTATGCAAAAATCACAAACACATGCTATCATGATAAGATCTAAATCAATACTTCATCTCTCGCGTTCATATAGATTATCACGATAATTGTTAGCTAGGCAATTAAGTAATTAAGTCCAAATAACAATAGACAATCCTCATAATAGAACATAATAATTGATAGCAAAGCATATTAAAATAAACTACACAATACGATCCATAGTAATCTCAAACAAAGAATTAGTTCATGATTATTGAATTAAAACTAAGAATCCACAATTGAACAATCATTAAAAGACAAAGATAGAAGAAGATGAGAAGATAGAATCTATTGTCTGTAGATTTGATGCTCCCTCCACGCTTGGTACGGCGCGCCCCGGGCTATGAGATTTGGCGAATTGGCGCGGCCCACGCTGGCATGCCATTAAGTGTCTGGGGTAGTAGCGCGCCCCGCACTGTGTCTGAGCGTTTGGGGAGCGCAGCCCGTGCTAGTGGGTCAGTGGTATGATGACTTTCTTTTTCTTGCCTTACCTACGAGCATACCATTATGGAGCCATTATTCTTTGAAAACTAAATATTTGAGCTAGACTATAAACTAAAATATAAAGAATAAATAAGGAAGAAAAGGTTTAGAGCATGGGTTGCCTCCCAAGTAGCGCTAGTTTTAACGTCGTAAGCCCAACTTTGTCTGGTCAGCACTATCCAGTTCCTCTTCTAAAGTTGAGGAACCCTCCATCCATCGGAAATAATGTAGCTTTTGGTAGGTTCCCATTTGTGATAGCCATTGCATTAAAATCACCTAGCATGCTTTGTTTAGATAAGATCACATTCAAGAACGTCCAACATCTAGGTGTTTTCTCCATTTTGTCTGCAAAAAGATTCTGGCATTGAAGCTTGTCAGACACAACAATCTCTTTTTCTATCTTCTCTAGCTCATCGCACCATGGCTTCGAAGTTGTACTCGCTTTTACGTCACAAGGAGTATTACCGACAACATGACTACCTAGCGGACAAGGTTGTGCAAATCTAACCGGATCCTTGAACTTTGGTGGAGAAGGCACTTGAGGCATTAATAACATCGGCTCATCCTCGTTAGTACTCATAGTTAGTTCACCCCCACTTGTCTCCTCTTTTTCAACATCTCGTGTCTCATCCAGTTGTAGATTTGGTTCGGGCACTTCATCAATCTCGGAATCCTCGTCATAACACCAATTGTTTTGAGGACAGTGGTTCAAGGCTTTGAGCATTTGATCCATCTGGTTCTGCAAATTTTGAATTGATATCTCTTGATTCTGAATTGACCGCTCTTGATTAATCCTCCTCTCCTCATTTGATGCTACGAACTTGGACAACAATTCCTCCAACCTTGAATTATTTGTCTCAGTCTCGGAAGCCATATATTGAGGACCATTGGTTGAGGTAGTGACGAGTTGTTCCATCCGATTATTAAAATTTTGGCTTGACAGCTCTTGGCTAATCCTCATCTCCTCTAGGTTTGCTATGCCCTTCAATATTACATCCCTCGGATTTGGCTTTTCTTTTTGTGGCAATGGAGGTGGACATGAAAATTCCTGTGTGTATGTTGGATTTGGAGCGTAGTACTGGTCTTCATAAGTATAGCTCCATGACGAATCCGGGTTATACCCCCAAACTTGATGATAATTAGCATATGTAGAATCGTTGAGGTATTCACCACTGTGTTGTCCCGGCCCAAAACTAACGGTGCATTGATGACTCGGATGATTACCAGCACAATAATTGCAATTAACTGCCACACTTTGACGACGTTGTGCTGCAAAAGCGTTCAACCTCCTCGAAAGTGTCTCAAGTTGCGCTGATAATGCAGAAAATGCATTGAGATCATCCATCCCCGCTCCCCTTGGCTGAGTCATTCTCGTATATGGCCATTGATAATTAAATTCCGCCATGGTACCTGAAAGGAAAGAAAAATAGGAAGAGAATTAAATAAAAAGTAAAAAAATGTTTAAATTAAGACTAATTTGATTGAAGCTAATATTGGCAAAAAAATATATTAACTAATTCCCCGGCAACGGCGCCAAAAACTTGTTGGGTAAAATCTAATTACGCACAACACGCAAGTATACGTGGTCAGCAAGTAATACAGTGAAAGTAGAGTATCGTTCCCACGAGGAATTGTTTAATAAAAATCACCAAGTACTAACCCGTAACCAACTCAATCTTATTTAAACAAATGAATTTCAAATTATATAAATTAAATTATTTAATTACACTAATTCTAATTACCACTAATTAAAAATCAGATTACGGAGATTTAAGATCACAACTTCACTTATTGCTTCATTTAAATTAACACACTCCTCATTAATTATTTTCTATCCTGAATTGGTAATCAAGAACACTAAAGCAGATAAAACCACCTCTTGATGCATAATACCCATACTCACTTAAATCCACAGATAATAGAATTAAGCAAGACACCCTAATTAACTAATCCACTATATCTTTATGTGAATTACAATTAAAAAGGATTTAAAGCACAAGTTCTCTATAAGATTACATATGGCGTAAAGACATATCTCTATCCTAAACACGACTCATGAAATCAATCTATGCAGAAATCACAAACACATGCTATCATGATAAGATCTAAATCAATACTTCATCTCTCGAGTTCATATAGATTATCATGGTAATTGTTAGTCAGGCAATTAAGCAATTAAGTCCAAATCACAATAGACAATCCTCGCAATAGAACATAATAATTAATAGCGAAGCATATTAAAATAAACTACACAATAAGATCCATAGTAATCTCAAACAAAGAATTAATTCATGATTATTGAATTAAAACTAAGAATCCACAATTGAACAATCATTAAAAGACAAAGATAGAAGAAGATGAGAAGATAGAATCTATTGTCTGTAGATTTGATGCTCCCTTCTTGCTCCTACTTTGAATCTTCAATGGTCTCCAAGTTGCTTCAATCTCCAAATCTAATAAGAACTAGTGTTTTCTCCTATTCTACTCTAATCTATTCTAATGAAATTCTCCAAAACTAGCCTAATCTCCCTAATTCTTGTGATTCTTCCCCTTTTATAAGTCTCTTTACATGTCTTTCAGTCCTCTTGGAAGTCCTCTTGGAAGTCCTTGAGCCAATCGAATCGAAACAATCCTTCCCAGACTCATCTTTGACCAAAATTCGCATTTTCTGGGCATACCCCCGCCCCGGCGGCGGTTTTGTGAAGGAAAATTTTCTACTCTGACGTCCTTTGGAAAAACGGCCATAACTTTTGATCCAGGAAGAGTTACAAGGCCCGTCACCTATCAAATCGAAGATATCGACAAGATCTACAACTTTTATTCTTTAAGAGTTTAGAAATAAAGGATGGATGAAGGTCGAAATTGGCCTGGAATTGACTACTATGCAAATGACCACCCAAAACAGTGACGTTCGACGTCCGTTGGTACAAATGTCATAACTCTTGCATCCGAACTCCGATTGGAATGATTCAAGATATTCCAAAAAACTAAGAAGAAGCTCTACAATATAATCCAAGTTCCAAGCCAAGAACATAAAATGAACATAAAAGCCCAAACGATGTCCGGATTGCTTTTCTTTACGATTTCATACTAATTCCTTGCGATTTCAGCTCCCAAGCATATAATCTACAAAACGAACACAAAATACATGAAAAGTAACTAAGAAACATGAGATTAAGCAACTAATTCAAGTAACAGATACCAGACACGTAGGTATAATTCAACTAATTCAAGTAACTAATTCAATTATTCTTGAATTTTACTCCACAAAGCAGTATCATGTAGACAATTTGGACGTTATTGATTTTTGGATAAATTAAATTATAAATCTTTAAAAATTTATTCTTGAACTTATTTTTATTGAATTCTTATATCATTGTCATCATCCTCATGTTTATATTATGTTGAAAGTCATCTGTGGCCTGTAGTGCATAGATGGACTTGGTATGATTATGACTAGGGATTATTCGGTATAATCATAACCGTAATATTACAAATGACGTGGTAAAAGTCCTCATTGGCCCGTAGTGCATTGATGGACAGTTGTTGGCATGATCATGACCATTGATGAATACACGAATATCCTTGGCCCGTAGTGCAAGGATAATTTATGGTCGTGATACTAATGAATATCCTTGGCGGAAATAACAATTCATTAGAAGAGTTACGTAGAGAATGAAATCTACTATCTTCTATGATTTTAAAAGTTCCATCGTCAATATTTTATCCCTGTAACATCAATCAATAAACATCTTGAATCAAATATTCATCTTTGCACTACAGGTCAAAGATATTCATCAGTTGATCATGTTCATCTCAACACCTATTCATCTTTGTACTACGGGCAAAAGATATTCATCAAAAAATTTTTAATCTTTGCACTAAAGGCCAAAGATATTAAGTAATATCATCATTTAGGACTGAGGATGATGAAAAATATTTTAAAGAAAACGAATCCAGTGAGACAAAAGAAGAAATATTAAGGATTCGTACTTCGGTTAATCCATGTTCAAAAAATCTTCATAAATAACCATAGTGGAGTAAAATTCAAGAATAAAGATCAAAACATGGATACAATCAAAGCTAGTAACAAAAATAGACATCCGAGACAAAAAAGAGAAAATTTTATAAAATATTAATATATTAATAAAATTTTCACGCCCACCTTAGAAATCTGATTTTAGCTCATTTACCACACATGTGGGGCCCACCAATAATGAAAAAAAATATTTTTCTTTTAAAAAATATTTAAAAATTCAAAAATCAATTATTTCAGAACTTCAATAATTCATAATAAATAGCCCTTTTATCATAAAAATTTGAATTCTATATCCTTTCCATAGAAAATTTAATTCTCTACAATTTTGTAGTTTTAAGTTTTTCTAAATTCCAAACAGAAATTGACCGAAATCCACATACGGACGATTTTACAAGCTATAATCAAATTTCAGTCAAGAAATGGGTTCACAAACATGAAAAACATGTTTTAAATATTTTTAATAATAAAAATACTTTTCCTCCTCATATATTCAGATATCCCACATTCATTGTAAAAATATCACTCTTATTATATTATTATAATATAATAATATATTTAAATGAATTATTTTATCAGAAAAAGATAAAATATCAATTTTTAACAATTGTCACATTAAAAAATTTCTCCATCTATATCCACGTAAAATGAATATTTTCTTTATTATACAAATCAATAATTAATTATTAACAAATAATATTACAGAATCACAATACTGACAACTAGGCCGTTCCTAGGAAAGAGAGAGCTTTCCACTAAGGATTTCTCCTTACTGACGCGCAATTAAGTGACCAAACCTCTCCTTAGACAGAACTTTCTAGACATTGCTAATAATGCTATCTAATAATATTATTTAAATAATATGAATTATTGATCTGATAATAGAAAATACTGTGTAGTGACAATTATTAGAACAACAATAATATAAAATATCAACGTAGCAATTATTGAATCAATAAAATAAAATATTGAACAGTAATTACTGTAACAACTATTGAGTAGTGTCTTCTTACGTAAAAATCAATAATTAGTGCAATACCGTGTGCTACTGTGCAACACCGCGTATTACTGTGTTTTAACCACCGGGTATTCTAATAGTATTAACGGTAACAACTACGCCGTTATTTATAAAAACTTATACTTGTTTTTTTCATCCAATCGTTTTCCGTTATGGGGCTCACACAAGGCTGCGCCGTCGTACGAATATTCTCCGACAGTAAGAATATTCCACGCCCAAATGAATATTTCTCGACAACAATGAATATTTTATAACCACTTGCTTAATTAAGATATTTTCGCATTTTACCCATAACTTACCACATTAATCAAATCAATCCTTACTATTTCAAAATAATAAATAGAGGAAATTCAATTTCATTTATAAAAAGTTGGGGTCTTACAACACTGTGACGCCCCAAAAATAAGTATACAACACTCATTCTGAGTCGCCAGATACATGGTACAGAAACAACCACAACTTTATTAATAAAATTGTCGTGCAAAATACGACAACACATAAATTGTGAGTTTAAATTCAAACTCAAATAAGTCATCGTTATAATTATTGATACACTATTTTATAAAATAGTGAGGACTACTATAATAACTATCTTGAATCATCACTCCATACCCCGGCTAATTCCTGCTAAATTCTCACCTCCTAAGAAGAAAAATGGAACAAAAAGGAAAATGGTGAGCTCAACTAGCCTAGTAAAGAATATTATGACTAAGATAATATAGAACAAATTATCGTTAGTCCTCAACAGGGAAAAATCTGATAGAATATAATAGACAATAAGTTTCAGATCAATATTCGCAGCGAAAATAATAATTCATTAGAAGAGTTACGTAGAGAATGAAATCTACTATCTTCTATGATTTTAAAAGTTTCATCATCAATATTTTATCCTTCTAACATCAATCACTAAACATCTTGAATCAAATATTCATCTTTGCACTACAAGCCAAAGATATTCATCAGTTGATCATGTTCATCTCAACACCTATTCATCTTTGCACTACGGACCAAAGATATTCATCAGAAAATCATTAATCTTTGCACTATAGGCTAAAGATATTAAATAATATCATCAGTTAGGACTGAGGATAATGAAAAATATTTTAAAGAAAACTAATTCGGTGAGACAAAAGAACAAATATTAAGGATTCGTACTTCGGTTTATCCATGTTTAAAAATACTTCATAAATAATCATAGTGGAGTAAAATTTAAGAATAAAGATCAAAACATGAATACAATCAAAGCTAGTAACAAAAATAGACATTCGAGACAAAGAAGAGAATTTTATTTTTCGATGAATAGTATCGTATTCGTGAATAGTAACTCCGACACAAAAAGGTAGAATTTCAACAATAAAATTTATATCCATATTTTAGCATAATGATATTAGAAGAAATAATATAATTTTTTTAAAAAATAACATTCCTTATCCTCCAAAAAGACAGTACTTCTGACTGAAATACTGGATATAGTACTGAAGGAACTTGCACCGTATAGCAACACTCAAAGTATCAAAATACTCACAAGAATAAGCTCGATAATATAGAGAGAGAAAATGTAAAACCCCAACTTTTATAAATAAAGATGAATTTTTTTATAAATATCATTTTTAAATATTATGAAGTTAATTTGATATAATGTTATAGTTGTGGGTAATATTTATAAATTTTGTAAAGTACGCAAGTTGTTATATAATATTCGATTGGTCGGGGAATATTCGTCTTAACAGGGAATATTCATACAACGGCACAATCATTGGTGGACCCCACAACAGAATTATTGTCGAATTGAGAAAACGACAAAAATATTTTATTAAAAAATAACGGCGACAGTTTTACCATTGATACTGTTGAACTACTCGGTAGTAAAAGTACAGTAATACGTGTGGTTGCATAGTAACACACGGTATTGATTATTAATGCTTATATGAGAAGTCACTCAGTTTGATTCAATTATTGTCAGTTAATAATATGAATTATTTAGCGATAATGAAGTTTTGTTTTATTCGTATTATTAACGTAATAAAACAGAAACATCTTTTTATATAAAATAGAATACTTTATTAAATTTATTCTATAAATAGAATATATTATATTTTATTTAAAAAATTTTCTTTAGATATGAACCGTCAGATTAAAGTAATCAATCTGGACCGTTCATGGATTAGTTACTATGCATTCTATTTTTCTATAAATAGCAGCTCATTCCTTCATTATTTCTTACGAATTCACTGAACTCTAAAGAGAGAAACTATAGAGAGAAACTATAGAGAGAGAGAAGAAAATGATTCTGCTACTTAACTACTTTCTTATTTCAGTTCTTCTTTAAAACGGTAAGGGGTGTTATTCTTTCTTATTCATGAAGAAACTGTTGTTATTCCATTTCTTATTATTCTGTTAGAATAACCTGTATACGCGGTCTACCCTATACTTGGTGACATTCTTCTATTATTCTGTTGGAACATCCTGTCTGTGTGTTTTACACCGGACCTGGTTCCGTCTTGTTATTATTCTGTTGGAACATCCTGTCTGTATGTTTTACACCGGACCTGGTTCTATTATTTATTATTCTGTCGGAATATCTTGTCTGCGCGTTTACGTTGGACCTGGTTCCATTATTTATTATTCTGTTGGAATAACCTGTCTGTGCGGTCTATCGCATGCATAATGATTTCTTTTGTTATTCCATTCTTTATTATACTCAGTTGGTTAAGCTTTAACTTCTATATTCCATGAAATTAGTGGAATATCTTTGATATTACGCTTCATCCAGTATCTTCTCATGGAAATATTCTTCTAAGCATTCTTGAATTTTACTCCATAATGCAGTATCATGTTGACAATTTGGACGTTATTAGTTCTTGGATAAATTAATTCTTGAACTTGTTTATTGAATTATTATATCATTGTCATCATCCTCATGTTTATAAAATGTTGAAAGTCATCTATGACCTGTAGTGCATAGATGGACTTGGTATGATTATGACTAGGGATTATTCGGTATAATCATGACCGTAATGTTACAAATGATGTGGTAAAAGTCCTCATTGGCCCGTAGTGCATTGATGGATAGTTGTTGGCATGATCATGACTATTAATGAATACACAAATATTCTTGGCCCGTAGTGAATGGATAATTGTGGTCGTGATACTAAAGAATATCCTTGGCCGTAGTGCATGGGTGATTCGATGATGTGGATTATTTTTTTTAAGCTGAGTCCCAGCGATAAAAGTGATGAAAAACCTTTTAAATCATAAAAGATAGTAGATTTTAATCTCTACTTGACTCTTTTAATGGATTGCTTGTTTCGCTGCAGTTAAACTTGATGTCTATTGTATTTTATCAGTTTAACACTGTTGAAGGCTAATGATAAATTATTCTGCATTATCTTAGTCATAATAATTCTTACTGGGCTAGTTGAGTTCACCCTTTCTTTCACTGTTCTCTTCAGAAAATGAGAATATAGCTGGGACGAGTCGGGGAACGGAGTGATGGACCAGATGATAGTATTAGTAGTCCTCACTATTCTGTTAAATAGTGTGAAAACAAATGTATTGAGGACATATTTTGAGTTTGAATACTCTCTAGTAGACAATATTTGTATTCAAGCTCACAGTTTATGTTTTGTCGTATTGTTCATGACAGTTGTATTTAAATTTGTACTATGTATCTGACGACTCAAGATGGGTGGCGTATACCTAATTTTGGGGGCGTCACAGTTGGTATCAAAGCCTAGGGATATGATCCCTGGCTAAGATGCGAGAATAGAACTAGGAGGGGAGAGACAGGGAATTCCTTCGCTAGTATGACCTACCTAAGTTTATTTGCATGGTATTTAATTAGTCGGTCAGAATATAAGGATAATATATGACATATCAATTAACTTTTATTTTGTGGCAGTATCTGAAAATGGCATCTGAGAATATTGAGAATAGCAATGGAGCACAAGCGACTGTTGATTCACCACATATCAATAATCAGGATAATGTGCATCAGGAAGGCGACAATCCTCATGCAAACAACAACACTGACCAGATGATGAATGATGGAATATTCAGAAGCTTTATGCAGTTCATGCAACAGCAGGCGAGAGCGGCTCCTGTCCAAAATATAGGTGGAAATACTGAAAACTCTCGGACGATTACCGCTAAATAGTTCAAGGAGCTGGGACCACCGGAGTTTAAGGGAGAGCCAAAACCACTTATATCGGAAACATGGATAAAGCAGATCACCAAGATATTTGATGTCTTGGGATGCTCCGAGGAGCAAAAGGTTCCCTTTGCCGCCTTTATGTTGCGAGGAGAGGCAGATTACTGGTGGGAATCGATTAAGCGTACTTAACCTGCCGCACTGAAGATGTCTTGGGAGAAGTTCCAAGAGCTGTTCAATGACAAATACGTTCCCGAAAGTATTCGTCACATGAAGGAGGTAGAGTTCATCAAATTGGAGCAGAATAATATGATCGTGTCGCAGTATGAGGCTAAATTTGCTGAGTTGTCCCGGTTTGCGTCCCACTTGGTGGATAATGAAGAGCGAATGATGCGAATGTTTTTACGAGGTTTAAAACCTGAGATACGTCAACATTTTATTTCTCATAAACTGTGTTTGTATTCATATGTTGTGAATAGGCCTCAGTTAGTGGAGCGCGATAACGAGTCAACGCAACCAAAAGAGAGCAGTCAGTAAAATGATAATACCAGTGAGAGTAGTCATCGAAGCGGTGACAACAAGCGTGGAGGGAATCAACAGGCCAAAAATGGTAACCATTTCGGTGGTAATCATGGTCAAAATAATAAGAATGGTCATTTCAAGAAGAGGAGATTCAACAATGATGGAAAGACGTCAGCACCAGCACCCGTTGTTAAGGAAGAAGAACGACCACCTATAATATGTTTCAAATGCGGAGGGGAGGGGCACATCAGTCCAAACTGTGCGATGCCGTCTAAAGCATGTTATAATTGTGGAAGAGAAGGTCATTTAGCTCGATTTTATCGTTACCAAAAACAAGTTCAGCCAGGATGGAGGCACCAAAGGCCGTTCCAGAAAAGTCAAAACCGGTAGTGCAAGGGAGAGCGTTTGTTGTGACCTCCCAGAAAGTAAGGAACCCGAATGAGGTCATCACGGGTAAGCTTATCATAAACTCTAACGAAGTATATACTTTATTTGATACCGGTTCTACCCATTCTTTTATTTCTCCTACTTGCACTCATCGATTAAATTTGACTCCGGAAAAATTTACTTTGACTTATCTGTTGAAACTCTATTGGGAGAAACCTTCGTTACATCCACGGTTTATAAGTATTATTTGGTTCAAGTTGGTACCCACACATTACCTGTCGATCTTATTTCATTAAAAATACTTGCATTTGATATGATTCTAGGGATTGATTGGTTAACTACTCATCATGCAATGATCGATTGTTTTCGTAAGGTTGTTAGCTTTCATATTCCTAACCGACCTATTATGCGAATTCAAGCAACCAAACCATTAAAATCAATCGCTGTCATCTCAAGCCATAAAGCTATTCGTTTATTGAAAAATAGATGTCAAGCTTTCTTAGCTCATGTCACGGATCTAAACAAAAATACGTCAGTTTTGAATGATATTTCTATTGTTAATAAATTCCCTGACGTATTCTCTGAAGAACTTCCTGGCCTACCCCAGAGCGTGAAATTAAATTTTGTATCGACCTTGAACCTGGTACAAAACCCATTTCCAAAGCCCCATATCGAATGGCTCCTATTGAACTTCAGGAGTTAAAGATCCAACTGCAGGAATTGTTAGACATTGGCTTTATTCGTCCTAGTACTTCTCCTTGGGGTGCTCTGTTCTATTCGTGAAGAAGAAAGATGGAAATATGCGACTTTGTATTGATTATCAGGAGTTGAATCATGTCACCATCAAAAATAGGTACCCATTGCCACGTATTGATGACCTGTTTGACCAGTTGCAAGGAGCACAATTCTTTTCAAAGATCGATCTTCGTTCTGGATATCATCAGCTGAAGGTTAGAACTGAGGATATTCCAAAGACGGCTTTCAGAACTCGGTACGGGCATTATGAATTCCTAGTAATGTCCTTTGGATTGACTAATGCTCCTGCTGCCTTCATGGATATGATGAACTGGGTATTCAAGGAATATTTGGATCACTTTGTGGTCGTCTTTATTGATGACATCCTTATTTATTCCAAAAGTCGTGAAGATCATGAGCAACACTTGAGGCTGGTACTCCAAAAGCTTCGTGAATACAAACTTTATGCCAAGTTAAAGAAATGCGAGTTCTGGCTGAAGGAGGTAGCATTCCTTGGGCACGTAGTATCAAGTCGTGGAATATCTGTTGACCTGGCAAATATTGAAGCTATTCAAAGCTGGGAGCAACCTAAATCAGTAACCGAAGTACGTAGCTTTCTCGGTTTAGCTGGTTATTATCGGAGATTCGTGGAAGGATTTTCTCGAATCGCTACTCCACTAACTCAGCTGACTCGGAAAGATACAAAGTTCGGTTGGAGCGAAGAATGTGAGAAAAGTTTTCAAGAACTCAAGAGGAGACTCATTTCAGCACCTGTTCTAACAATACCATCTGGCTCGGAGGGATTTTTCATCTACAGTGATGCTTCGAGCAAAGGGTTGGGATGCGTTCTCATGCAACATGGAAAAGTCATAGCCTATGCATCAAGACAACTCAAGGAATATGAGAGGAATTATCCTACTCATGATCTAGAGTTGGCAGCTGTTGTCTTTGCACTTAAAATTTGGAGGCATTACTTGTATGGGGAGAAGGTGGAGATCTTTACGGATCATAAAAGCCTCAAATATTTCTTCACTCAAAAGGAACTCAACATGCGACAACGACGTTGGCTTGAACTGTTGAAAGATTATGATCATACCATTCAATACCATCCTGGAAAAGCGAACGTGGTAGCTGACGCATTGATCATATGCAAGTACGAGTGCGATATTGTCAACACAAAGGCCCATTTTGTGTGACTTGCAAAGGATGGAGATAGAGTTAAAGACTCCAGGGACCCATGTGATGATGGCGAATATACGAGTAGAACCGACTTTAATCGATAAAGTTAAAGCTGCTCAAGCTACAGACCTGGAGCTGATGCGTATGAGGAAGAAAGTGCAAGAAGGTGCTATGCCGGAAGCAAGAATCGATGAAGAAGGAATACTTCGAGTCAACTCCAGACTTTGTGTTCCTAACAACCCTGATTTAAAGTATGAAATCATGATGGAGGCGCACAACACACCGTTTGCAATCCATCTTGGAGTACCAAAATGTATCATGATCTTCGTCATACATTTTGGTGGAGCAATATGAAGAGAGAGATAGCGCTGTTTATCTCAAGGTGTCTAACTTGTCAACGAGTCAAAGCGGAGCATCAAGTACCAAAAGGTCCATTGCAACCACTTGAAATTCCAGAATGGAAGTGGGAGCACATTACCATGGATTTCGTTACCGGTCTTCCTAAGGTTTCTCAAGGTATAGATGCGATTTGGGTCATTGTTGATAGATTGACCAAGTCTGCTCATTTCTTACCGATACGAGAAACTTATACACTTGAACGTCTTGCTCGTATGTACATAAACGAGATTGTAAGACTTCATGGTATGCCAGTATCCATAAATTCTGATCGAGACCCAAGATTAACTTCACGATTTTGGGTTAGTTTACAAAAAGCTATGGGCACAAATTTACGATTTAGTTCGGCATATCATCCTTAGACGGACGGACAATCAGAGAGGACTATTCAAACTCTTGAAGATCTATTAAGACTCTGTGTCTTTGACTTCAAGGGAAGTTGGGACAAGTTCTTACCATTGGTGGAGTTTTCCTACAACAACAGTTATCAAGCAAGTATTGGCATGGCTCCATTCGAAGCATTGTATGGAAGAAAATGTCGTTCTCCAGTATGCTGGGATGAGGTGGGTGAAGCAACGTTGTTGGGACCGGAGTTGGTACGTATGACTACAGAAAAGATTCAAACGATCCGACAACGTATAAAAACCTCACAAGATCGACAAAAGAGTTATGCTGATCTTCATCGAAAGGACGTGGAATTTGATATAGGAGATCATGTGTTCTTACGTGTTGCTCCATGGAAAGGAGTTACGAGATTTGGAAAGAGAGGAAAGCTCAATCCTCGATTCATCGGTCCATTTTTAATCCTCGATCGAGTAGGAACTGTGGCTTATAGACTCGCTTTACCGCCAAGTATGTCTCGTGTTCATAACGTTTTTCACATATCCATGTTACGTAAATATGTGGAAGACCCGAACCACATTATTGAGTTAGAACCGGACGAAATAGCAGAAGATTTGACGTATGAAGAAGTTCCTGTTCAAATCTTGGATAAGAAGGAACATATTCTACGCTCCAAGGTTATACCTCAAGTCAAAGTTTTGTGGAGAAACCACGATGTTGAGGAAATGACTTGGGAGTTAGAATCTGAAATGAAATCAAGGTATCCTTACCTCTTCGACATACCAGGTACGTACCCTAATTTCGAGGGCGAAATTTCATAAGAAGGGGAGGTTGTAAGATCCCAACTTTTATAAATAAAGATGAATTTTTTATAAATATCATTTTTGAATATTATGGAGTTAATTTGATATAATGTTATAGTTGTGGATAATATTTATAAATTTTACAAAGTACGCAAGTTGTTATATAATATTCGATTGGTCGGGGAATATTCGTTTTAACAGGGAATATTCGTACAACGGCACAATCATTGGTGGACCCCACAACAGAATTATTGTCGGATTGAGAAAACGACAAAAATATTTTATTAAAAATAACGGCGAAGTTTTACCATTGATACTGTTGAACTACTCGGTAGTAAAAGTACAGTAATACGTGTGGTTGCATAGTAACACACGGTATTGATTATTAATGCTTATGTGAGAAGTCACTCAGTTTGATTCAATTATTATCAGTTAATAATATGAATTATTTAGCGATAATGAAGTTTTGTTTTATTCGTATTATTAACGTAATAAAACAGAAACATCTTTTTATATAAAATAGAATACTTTATTAAAGTTATTCTATAAATAGAATATATTATATTTTATTTAAAAAAAATTTCTTTAGATATGAACCGTCAGATTAAAGTAATCAATCTGGACCGTTCATGGATTAGTTACTATGCATTCTATTTTTCTATAAATAGCAGCTCATTCCTTCATTATTTCTTACGAATTCACTGAACTCTAAAGAGAGAAACTATAGAGAGAAACTATAGAGAGAGAGAAGAAAATATTCTGCTACTTAACTACTTTCTTATTTCAGTTCTTCTTTAAAACGGTAAGGGGTGTTATTCTTTCTTATTCATGAAGAAACTGTTGTTATTCCATTTCTTATTATTCTGTTAGAATAACCTGTATACGCGGTCTACCCTATACTTGGTGACATTCTTCTATTATTCTGTTGGAACATCCTGTCTGTGTGTTTTACACCGGACCTGGTTCCGTCTTGTTATTATTCTGTTGGAACATCCTGTCTGTGTGTTTTACACCGGACCTGGTTCTATTATTTATTATTCTGTCGGAATATCTTGTCTGCGCGTTTACGTTGGACCTGGTTCCATTATTTATTATTCTGTTGGAATAACCTGTCTGTGCGGTCTATCGCATGCATAATGATTTCTTTTGTTATTCCATTCTTTATTATACTCAGTTGGTTAAGCTTTAACTTCTATATTCCATGAAATTAGTGGAATATCTTTGATATTACGCTTCATCCAGTATCTTCTCATGGAAATATTCTTCTAAGCATTCTTGAATTTTACTCCATAATGCAGTATCATGTTGACAATTTGGACGTTGTTAGTTCTTGGATAAATTAATTCTTGAACTTGTTTATTGAATTATTATATCATTGTCATCATCCTCATGTTTATAAAATGTTGAAAGTCATCTATGACCTGTAGTGCATAGATGGACTTGGTATGATTATGACTAGGGATTATTCGGTATAATCATGACCGTAATGTTACAAATGATGTGGTAAAAGTCCTCATTGGCCCGTAGTGCATTGATGGATAGTTGTTGGCATGATCATGACTATTAATGAATACACAAATATTCTTGGCCCGTAGTGAATGGATAATTGTGGTCGTGATACTAAAGAATATCCTTGGCCGTAGTGCATGGGTGATTCGATGATGTGGATTATTTTTTTTAAGCTGAGTCCCAGCGATAAAAGTGATGAAAAACCTTTTAAATCATAAAAGATAGTAGATTTTAATCTCTACTTGACTCTTTTAATGGATTGCTTGTTTCGCTGCAGTTAAACTTGATGTCTATTGTATTTTATCAGTTTAACACTGTTGAAGGCTAATGATAAATTATTCTGCATTATCTTAGTCATAATAATTCTTACTGGGCTAGTTGAGCTCACCCTTTCTTTCACTGTTCTCTTCAGGAAATGAGAATATAGCTGGGACGAGTCGGGGAACGGAGTGATGGACCAGATGATAGTATTAGTAGTCCTCACTATTCTGTTAAATAGTGTGAAAATAAATGTATTGAGGACATATTTTGAGTTTGAATACTCTCTAGTAGACAACATTTGTATTCAAGCTCACAGTTTATGTTTTGTCGTATTGTACACGACAGTTGTATTTGAATTTGTACTATGTATCTGACGACTCAAGATGGGTGACGTATACCTAATTTTGGGGGCGTCACAGAAAACTTTAGTTTCTGGTATGATTTTTAATTCTAACCTAAGCACCCTATTTATAGGAAAATGCTTAGAATACCAAAGCAGAAAATTTAATAAAATATTATATATATTTATAAAATTTTCACGCCCACCTTAGAAATCTGATTTCAGCTCATTTACCACACATGTGGGGCCCACCAATAATGAAAAAAAAAATGTTTTTCTTTTAAAAAAATATTTAAAACTTCAAAAATTAATTATTTCGGAACTTCAATAATTCATAATAAATAGCCCTTTTATCAGAAAATTTTGAATTCTATGTCTATTCCATAAGAAATTCAATTCTCTACAACTTTGTAGTTTTAAATTTTTCCAAATTCCAAACAAAAATTGACCGAAATCCACATACGGACGATTTTACAGGCTATAATCAAATTTCAGTCAAGAAATGGGGTCCACAAACATGAAAAAAACATGTTTTAAAAATAATTTTAGTAACAAAAATACTCTTCCTCCTCATATTCATTGTAAAAATATCATTGTAAAAATATCATAATTATTATATTATTATAATATAATAATATATTTAAATAAATTATTTTATAAGAAAAGATAAAATATCAATTTTTAACAATTGTCAAATTAAAAAATTTCTCCATCTATATCCACATAAAATAAATATTTTTCTTATCATGTAAATCAATAATTAATTATTCACAAATAATATTATAAAATCACAATACTGACAACCAGGCCGTTCCTAGGAAAGAGGGGGCTTTCCAATAAGGATTTCTCCTTACTGGCGCGCAATTAGGTGACCAAACCTCTCCTTAGATAGAACTTTCTAGACATTGCCAATAATGCTATCTAATAATATTATTCAAATAATATAAATTATTTATCTGATAATGGAAAATATTGTGTAGTGACAATTATTGAAACAACAATAATATAAAATATCAACGTAGCAATTATTGAATCAATAAAATAAAATATTAAACAGTAATTACTGTAACAATTATTGAGCAGTGCCTTCTTACGTAAGAATCAATAATAGGTGCAATACCGTGTACTACCGTGCAACACCGCGTATTACTGTGTTTTAACCACCGGGTATTCCAACAGTATTAACAGTAACAACTACGTCGTTATTTATAAAAACTTATACTTGCCGTTTTTTTCATCCAATCGTTTTTCGTTATGGGGCCCAGACAAGGCTGCGTCGTCGTACGAATATTCCCCGACAGCAAGAATATTCCACGACCAAACGAATATTCTCCGATAATAATGAATATTTTATAGCCACTTGCTTAATTAAGATATTTGGCTATTTTACCCATAACTTATCATATTAATCAAACCAACCCTTACTATTTCAAAATAATAAATAGAGAAAATTAAATTTTATTTTTAAAAAGTTGGGGTCTTACAACCTCCCTTCCTTATAAAATTTCGTACTCAAAATTGACGTACGTACATGATATTTTGAAAAGGTGACGGTACCTCTCTTTCATTTTCGTTTCCAATTCCCAAGTCATTTCCTCAATAGTATGGTTCCTCCACAAAACTTTGACTTGTAGTATGACCTTTGTGTGTAGGACATGCTCTTTCCTATCCAAGATCTTAATAGGAGGGCTATTTATTATGAATTATTGAAGTTCCAAAATATTATTTTTGAAGTTTTAAATATATTTTAAAAGAAAAACATATTTTTTTCATTATTTGTGGCCCCACATGTGTGGTAAATGAGCTAAAATCAAAATTTTAAGGTGGGCGTGAAAATTTTATAAATAAATTAATATTTTAATAAATTTTCTGCTTTTTTGTTCTAAGTATTTTTCTATAAATAGGGTGCTTAAATTAGAATTGAAAATCACACTAGAAACTAAAGTTTTCTCTCTCTATATTATCGAGCGTATTCTTGTGAGTATTTTGATACTTTGAGTGTTGCTATACGGTGCAAGTTTTTCAGCACTATATCCAGTATTCCAGTCAGAAGTACTGTTTTTTTGTAGGTAAGGAATGTTATTTTTTTTAAATGATATTATTTCTTCTAATATCATTATTCCAAAATATGTATATAAATTTTATTGTGGAAATTCTACATTTTTGTGTCAGAATTACTATTCACGTATACGGTACTATTCACATATACGGCACTATTCACGAATACAGCACTATTCATCGAAAAATAAAATTTTCTCTTCTTTGTCTCGGATGTCTATTTTTGTTACTAGCTTTGATTATATCCATGTTTTGATATTTATACTTGACTTTTACTCCACTATGATTATTTATGAAGTATTTTGAACATGGATAAACTTAAGTACGAATCCTTAATATTTGTTCTTTTGTCTCACTGGATTCATTTTCTTTAAAATATTTTTCATCATCCTCAGTCCTAAATGATGATATTACTTAATATATTTGCCTGTAAGTGCAAAGATTAATGAGTTTCTGATGAATATCTTTGGCCCGTAGTACAAAAATGAACAGGTGTTGAGATGAACATACCAAATGATGAATATCTTTGGCCTGTAGTGCAAAGATAATATTTGATTCAAGATATTTATTGATTGATGTTACAGGGATAAAATATTGATGATGGAACTTTTAAAATCCTAGAAGATAGTAGATTTCATTCTCTACGTAACTCTTCTAATGAATTATTATTTCCGCTGCGAATATTGATCTGAAACTTATTGTCTATTATATTCTATCAGATTTTTTTCCTGTTGAGGACTAACGATAATTTGTTCTATATTATCTTAGTCATAATATTCTTTAACTGGGCTAGTTGAGCTCACCATTTTTTTCTTGTTCTATTTTTCTTTTCTTCTCAGGAGGTGAGAATTTAGCAGGAATTAGCCGGGTATGGAGTGATGATTCAAGATAGTTATTATAGTAGTCCTCACTATTTTATAAAATAGTATATCAATAATTGTAATGAGGACTTATTTGAGTTTGAGTACTGTCTAGAAGACAATATTTGTATTTAAACTCACAGTTTATGTGTTATCATATTTTGCACGATAATTGTATTAATAAAGTTGTGGTTGTTTTTGTACCATGTATCTGCGACTCAGAATGGGTGTTGTATACCTATTTTAGGGGCGTCACAGTTGTATCAGAGCTTAGGGATATGGTCTCTGGCGGAGATCGGGGAATAGAACAAGAGAGGAGAGACGAGTAAATCCTTCGCTAGTGTGTCCACCTAAGCTTATTTGTTAGTTGGTAGAGTATAGGGTTATTATGTTGCATGTCAAATTTCTTTAATTAACCCTTATTTTATATGCAGTATTTAGAATGCAGCTGAGAATATTACGATGGAGTAAATGCGACCGTGAAACACCATTAATCACCAACGAGGAGAACGTGCAACAGCCGTAATGTTTCTCCTGTAAACAACACCACTGAGCAGACGATGAATGATGAGATGTTTAGAAGCTTTTTGTGATTCATACAAAACCAGACGAGGGAGACTCCTGTTCAAAATACAGGTAAAACAATGGCAACGCACAACTTGTCACAGCCAAGCAGTTCAAAGAGTTGGGACCACCAGAATTATGAGAAAAATCGACCCGATTAAGGCAGAAACGTGGGTCAAGCAAATTACCAATATATTCGATGTCTTGATGCACGGAGAACAAAAGGTTCCATTCACCATCTTTATATTCCGTAATGAGGCAG